>NMRB01000604.1:158595-171505 GCA_002633025.1 Notospermus geniculatus
TGGAGAGAGATCCAGAGAGAGATTCAGAGATCCAGAGAATTCCAGTAAAACCAAGGAAGACCGCCACACCATTGGTGTGTGGCGGTCTTAAAAAGGCAAGATAAAACAAGGCAAAATAGGAAGAAGGCAAATTAGGAATAGGGCGAATAAAGACAAAGGCGAAATGAAAGAAGGCGAATTAGATGTAAGGCAAATATAGACAAATGCGAATTAGGACAAGGCAGAATAAGAAGAGGCAAAATAAGATAAAGGCAAATTAAGATGAAGGCAAAAATAGAAATGGCCAAAAAAGAAAAGGCGAAATAAAACGGAGGCAAAATAGGAAAAGTCGAATGTAGCCAAAGGCGAGATAAGATAAGGCGAAGTAGGAGAAGGCGAAGTGAGAGATGGCGAATCGGGAAAAGGCGAAATGTACACTTTTTGAAGGCGAAATGGGAAAAGGCGAATTGATATAAGGCGAATAGAGCAGACACCAAGATTATGTCCATTTTTATTCTGGTATGGAGCATTTGTAAATCGGAACGGTGGATCAGGTTCCCAACTTGCGAAACCCCAACGCAAGTTTGCCAGCGATGCTTCACCGGCATACCACCGGTTGCCGGAGGTACGCCTGCGGTGGAGTTGTGATCAGCACAACCCAATCGCAAGCAGACCGCAATGAAATCGCGACACAGTGGATTCCCCGCTATATAGAGGCTATGAATTTTGACTTTCATAGACCCGATTTTCCCTAAGCCGCTCTCACACGTGCGACAGTTTGCGTGCGATTGTATTTTTCTATGTTACGCAAACAATTGCAGAAATTATCGCAGATTTGTCGCAGACGTATCGCAGAATTGTCGTAAACTTAACGATAATCAGCGTTTTTTGGCGTTCGCTTGCGGTTGTTTGCGACAATCTGCGGTTATAGCTGCGATAATCTTGCGACAATACGGGTTTTCTGTCTGCAGCCTCTTTAGTCGACACCGATAATTTGGGGTTATAAAAGATTTTTTGCGACATTGTGCGATATTTTGCGACAATTTGCGGTTGCTTTGCGATAAGTTGCGACAAGGTTAAAATTGTTGAACATTTCCAAAATTTCACGATTGCCTGCAATATTATCGCAAGGTCTGCGATAGTTTGCGTTAACTTGCGACAGTACACCTGCGATTGTCTACCGCAATTAAACGCAGGCCAACTGTCGCACGTGTGAGAGTGGCTTCGGAGCCTGACCATGTTCACACTACCTCACAAGGAAGATTTTCTTCAGCACTGGCTGTAGGCCTAAAGGTCATAATTAAATATGAAGCAGAAAATCCCCGTTTGAAATCATGATATGGTCCTTTAATTATATGATTTCTTTACAACGGCAACGAAATAAAAACCCACAAGCACTGCCTTCTTTCAATTATTTGAACTGTGTTGTGAGTTTGTCAGATTGAACCTTCTCGTTTGGGTCACTCAGTTGTGCTGAAAGGGTAAATGTCGTCCTGGGTATATACAAAGATTACCCAGGATCTCAATCTTACGGTACTTTCTATCGATGTTCCTTGCGATTTAACAAACAATTATTGTTTTTTTTTATGAACTATGCTGTAAAATGAAGGATTTTGATATCAAGTAATAAAGAACACAGCTATGCTTAACGTTNTTTCGTAGAAAAATTTTGTCCCCTAAGTTACTCTTCATATTATTGAAGTCCACCATCTAGGGTGTCAGAAAATTTTGGTTAGCCTTTTGGGAACCCGGCAATAACTGAGAAAATCACGATCATTTGTTGGGAGTTGGCGGCAAAACTGAGGCTCCGATTTTGGGGTAGGGGAAATACAAATGGGAATATCTCGGTAGCCTGTAGGGGTAGAATGATGGTTGACCACTCAAAATATTTGTATTGATGAGCTCTTTCATTTCATATGCAAATATTTGGGTTTTGTCCATTAATTAGGCCACCAGAGGTCAAAAGGTCACGAATTTTCGGACCTGCCCAAAATCCAGACAAGACTCCTGTAACAGTCCAGCAAGTGCAAATTATCAGCTGAATATCAACTTTCTCAACTGGAAATTGTAAATTAGACATCTCAACATCATTTTAACCCCACCTTATGCAATCATACCCAAATGTGAATGACTGACAGGAAACGAAAATGGGTGGTTCAAAAAATTTACTTAAATCGATCGCCAAAAATTCGAATACAAATAACTCAGCAACTACTTAACCTATGGTGATAAATTTGGTATCTTTTTCTATGTTTGGGGGTCCAGGAGTTTTTTAAAGACCAGTTCCAAATTAAGTGGATCATGGGATCATCGAATATCCAGCACTGATACGGTACATTTTTGGAATGGTAATGACGTAAGTAGGCTATAGGGAAGGCACAGCCTGTCACAAAGGTGCAGCTGTATGTTTTTTGTACATGTATTAGGCCAACGTATCCAAAGTAATTTTCAATGACTGATCAATTTTATCCTGCCAAAGTCACCAATGGATTCAACAAAATGTCGAAGAATACTAGTATTTCACATTTCAAGTCCTGTCACTAAGGCAACTGTGCCTGACGTTTTTCTTGAAAATGCATCAGCTTCATTTCACTAGTGTCCCTGATGGATTCCTACAAGACCCTTCTGAACCACTCTGACACTTACAAAATCCACAGCATGGCAACTGATTACTTCTGCAGTTGCATCTAGCATTGGCACATTTACCACAATTGCAGAAAATGGCAAGTTCTTCTGGGATTGGGTGTTCAGCTACTACCGGGGTCAGAATTTCATCAGATTCCTCAAATCCATAATGTGCAGGATCTAACACTGGTGCATTTGCTGAGAGCATGGAAATCATCTGATGTGTGGCATAAAAGGCACGCAGAATATGCTGTTCCAATGCATGACTTGTCGGTGGAAGTCCACTAAAGTTCAGGTTTTTGCCTCGGTGATAGATATGGGCCCTCAGCTGGTCTGCTGTTTGGCATGCTGTGCTTTTTTTGAGCACCTGCATCAAGTACTCTTCGCTGCTTGCCACAGAAGAATCTCTGTCATCTGTCGACATTATACCAAACTGTCTCAGATATCTGACAGGGTCAGCTCGTAATGCAGCATGTTTGGTTCCTAGTTTACTAGTGTAGTCTGAGCCTGTAAGGGAGTGCACCGCCGGCAGTACAAGGCATAAATCTCTTCCAATGCGCAGTGCCAATGTATGAAGAGGTATAAACCTAGTGGAATCACCAATGCCTGCTCTAACCCATAGTTCCTTTAGGCCTAAAGAGTGCAAATGTTCCCAGTAGTAAAGCAGCATGATCATTACATCTGTATCAGGGGAAAGTACTATTATCTGTTCAATGCCATGTTTCACAGCCTGCTCCGCATGAGGGATGATTCTCATGTCCGCTTCTTCTACATCCAGTTTCAACTCCTCGACTTCACTACATGATCCCCCGATGGATAGCATGGAACATGGGGCACTGGTGTCTTCACCCCCAGTGAAATGACTTGCTACGACTTGGATATTTGGAAAGAGCCTGGTACCTTGTTTCAAGGCTTCTCGATGCAGCAGCAACTCCAGTTTGAGCTTATTTGAACTTGAGGGCCAAAATCGTTCCATATCAACTGGTAGTGGTGTCTCTCTGCTCACTTCATGGAGCTCTATGGGAAGCTTTTTTTCACGCCTCTGTCTCTCTGAACTCTTTATGGACTTTTCGAGGTAGGAATCGAAGAGTAGGTCAATTCTGTTGGCACCCTTTGATAAGTTCTTTGTGTATTTCAAAACATCATCACAAAGTTGGCCGAAGTTTGAGTGGCTCTTCGATGCTATCTTTCTAACGGCTGCCATTACATCGAGGATGTACAACGTTTGAGGTTTGTCGTTCATTGTCTGCGGTATTCTTGAGTCATCTTCGTGTAAATGCTGCTCTAGCTCTTTCACGATTTCACTTTTTGTTGCCTTGGTCATGAAGCCGTCCTCATCAAAAAGTGGGGATGAGGATGAAAGATCATATTGGAGGAGTTCTTCCATTGATGTCCCTCTTGCCCTGGCAACTTCAAGTACTTTCTGCATTTGTCCATCCCTGGATTTGGACGATTTTCCAGCAGCCTTTTGAGCTTGCCCTGCTTTGTGTATTGATGAGAACGTCTTCAAATTTGTTCTGTGGATAGTTTCAAATAACCTGGTCGTCTTGTCCACAAATCTCTCCTTCCTCAGCTTTTCATAGGAAGCTTGTCCAATATCTCTTACATGCAGCAACTGGTTTCGAATTTCGTCAGTCATTACTTCTCTAGTTTGGATGTTATGCAACTTTGGCTCCAATGCTGGAGACACAAATGGATTTTCAGTCCTTTCTATTATGTCTATGATTGACTGAATGTTTTTTTCATCTGATTCGGTAGTTGCTGTGTTGAAAGCCCTGTTCAGTTCTAATTCATAGGATCCTGTGTTAACATCACTGATTTCCCGGTGTAGGTTCGTGATGGCTAGCATCTCGTGGTGAATGAGTTCCCACCTTGCGACATACTGTTTTCTTCTGGTGGACCCGACGATTCCTGAAGAGCTCTTTTGTGATCTATTGATCGTTTGTTCAAGCGCCATATCTGCGCCAACAGCTTTGAAATGTCCTTGCGTACGTTTTACCACAAACTTCCCAGCCATGAAAGCTTCATGAACCTGAGGCGCAGTTTCTGGTAATTTATGCATATCTTCGAGATATAAGGCACACCACCGAAGGTAGTTCGTCGAGTCACAAGCCGCAAACAGTGGCAGCAGCTCTTGAATGGCTTGCAGCTGTAGTGGCCAATTGCCTTCTCTGTCGCTTCGGATCAGGTTTTCAAGGCTGTGCATGATAAGGATGAAGGTATCCCAGAAGTGAAAGGTTTCACTTTCTGCCCTGCTTGCTTGGATGAACAAGTCAAAAGCTCCTATCAGTTCAGCACCAATTTCTTGGAATTGATGAAGTGAGGCTACACTGGCTGCACACGACCTCTCTGCCACCCTGTCCTTGAGCTCCAAGATGATCCGTAGTTGTTCTTCATACTTCGTCATGTTGTCATCTTGTTTGAGAAACTCAGCCCATTGCAACCGACTGAGAGCGTCTTTCAGCATTTGAAGTCCTTTTAGTGACCTGGTATAGTGTTTTCCATTTAACACAGAATCAACAACGTTTGGACCAAAGACACTGCTCTCAGTCAGAATGTTTTCCGCTCCGCTACCTTTCAGGTACTTCCCAATACAACCTAAGGCTACTTTGGCCATATGGAAGGACCCCATGCACAGCACTACATTTTTGAATTCATCCGGGCGGAGTAACTGTATTTCTCGTGCTATACGATAGACTCCCTCATCACAAGTCACAGGGATAACTGTCTGATCCAGGGAACTCAGGATACCCTGCAAGTTCTTGAGAGCTGTGTAGACTGCATCATATCTAGTCACAGGATAAGGAAGCACCGGGAGAAATGCAACCCTTTTCAACGGGATGTCTTCTTCTGAAAGTACTGCATTTGCTGCACTCCATATGGGCATTACCTGAGTTGTTGGCTTCGTATTCAAAGTCTCGGATTCCAGGTCACCTAAATCCAACCGCCCAAGTTGCCAAGCAATATCTGTGGCACGAACATCATTCAAAAGTGCTTCATTGACAGGATGAGTATCGGCAACAGTGTAATCTTGAGGCAGGTCCGGCTTTTTTGAAGGTTTGTAGAATTGCCTCAACTCTTGGCACTTCAACTGAGCTTGAAATGATCTTGGTCCATGCTGAATAGGGGTTTCAGACACTTTTGGCTTGGATGGCTGATTGGTCCCATCTTCTTGGAATAGAACTGTGACCGTATCATGTGACCCTCCCATTCCAGAAAGATTTCCCTCATCATGATCAAAATTGTCAAATGCTCCTAACGTGAACATTGATGGGTCAAAGTGGCTCGGGAACGGCACATCTCTGTCACTAGTTTCTACAGTAAACATTGCCATGTCATTGTGATGACGCTGGACTTCATCATAGCTTGAACATAAGCCAAACCGATTAAGGCTAGTTATCACTGTTCTACTCTTGCAACTGTCATAGATAGCTTGGCTGTTCATGATATGAAGGGGAGTTCGCTTGCGATGTAGATTGTAATGAATCACTTGAAAGAGGCTGTGCATCTGCAAGACCTTTGACTTGGACACACCAGAACAATCAGAAGCAGAGGAAGCCTCATCTTCATCTACAATTTGCTCTTCCAGCATTTGTGCCATGTTTGCCTGCTTACTTTTGAATGCATTCATATCAAACTTAAATAGTACAGACATGAATTTCAGTAGAGGTTCAGGAATTTTCGTGTTTCGCCACGCTAGTCTAAGATCATTGGCATCACAAAAACGATCCTGTAGATCAAAGTCAACTTCCACCAGTGACTGCCTTATCAACGTTGCACACTGCCTGATGGGATCTGTGCCTCGAATTGTCTCAGCCATTGTTTGACTGGTGACATTGGCGGAAAATACCAGTGCAGATCTGTTTAATTGCTTTGGCCATGAAAACTTAATTTTGTCACCAAAATGATTCATGACAAGCACTTTTACCTGCTGGTTGGTAACCTTACTACCTGATGCAATTTTTTCATTCACACAGTCCCTAATATACCTAAGCTCAAAGCCTTCACCTTTTAACAGATTTTCTTCGAGTTGCTGAGCAACATCTGACCATGCTTTCTGTTTGCAATCTGATTTTTCACTCGACTTGTCTTCGCATGCACGATCATATTTCATTAAATATTGACGAATACAAAGTTTGTGGCAATACAGGTCTGCTGCAAAAACCGACTGCGCATCTTGTAGATCACAAGTTCGAGTGAAAACTTTGTCTTGCATGAAAACAGTAGCATTCAAGAACTTTTGGGCCCTTTCAGTCTCTGATATGCGATATTTGTCATAAACGCCCTGCTGTTTGACACTGCCACAAACAACACACTTCGTTTTATAAATGTCACATTCTTTACTAGGCCCAGCACGGGGTGTGCTCTTTGATCTTACATGTACTTTCGGATGCACCCCTGGCTGATCACTGCTCATACTACTTGAATGTTCATCATCTTGTGTAACAGAGTCCTTTGACTGTATTCTATTGAGAGACTTGCGGAGTGTGTACTTGCGGTAGCATTGGTTTGTCATATGATACACAAAGTTTTCTTCATCATCAATTAGTTTCAGTCTTTTGCTCACACTATCGTCCCTAATCGAGGCCGCCTCTCGAATTCGTTTTCGCCCATTCTCAGTGCTCGACGTAACCTCGCCGGATGATTCCTGGCATATTATACATTTCGATCTGTCTGGAGGTAAGGTTTCTGCTTGTTGGGCTGCTAATTTGACTGTACTCTGTGCCATTTTGCATTGATACTAAGGCTGTAACAAATGACAAGAAAGTCAAATCTACAGGCTATAACCACTGAATGACCTTATTAACCAGTGTAAACTGCAAACTAGCAAAACGCGGCATGACAAAATGCAGTACCCTGTAAACTTCAGCATGTAAAGCTATGCACATACATTGTATAACCTAGCTAGGCCTACATGTGCTTCAGTTGGCATGTCAGAGTATCAAGTTTTGGCCATACCAAAGTCATACATTCGATTTATCCGTTTCTTACTTGGTACCCCAGAATGCTCCAAACATAACCTTCAATCAATTCACATTGATGTTGTTGCAAAACAATTGCAAAATTTGAAAATCAAAGCACTTGACATGCTTGATTGAGCAAGTTGTTGTGTCTGAACAGTGCTGCCATCTCTGAGTACACTTACAAACTGAGTTGAGGGTCTGATGGAATTAGTGTTACAAGACTCGGATCTTGGCATCCGCCAGTGCCCGTAATGATGGATTCCCATGATCCTATGATCCACTTAATTTGGAACTGGTCTTTAAAAAACTCCTGGACCCCCAAACATAGAAAAAGATACCAAATTTATCACCATAGGTTAAGTAGTTGCTGAGTTATTTGTATTCGAATTTTTGGCCATCGATTTAAGTAAATTTTTTGAACCACCCATTTTCATTTCCTGTCAGTCATTCACATTTGGGTATGATTGCATAAGGTGGGGTTAAAATGATGTTGAGATGTCTAATTTACAATTTCCAGTTGAGAAAGTTGATATTCAGCTGATAATTTGCACTTGCTGGACTGTTACAGGAGTCTTGTCTGGATTTTGGGCAGGTCCGAAAATTCGTGACCTTTTGACCTCTGGTGGCCTAATTAATGGACAAAACCCAAATATTTGCATATGGAATGAAAGAGCTCATCAATACAAATATTTTGAGTGGTCAACCATCATTCTACCCCTACAGGCTACCGAGATATTCCCATTTGTATTTCCCCTACCCCAAAATCGGAGCCTCAGTTTTGCCGCCAACTCCCAACAAATGATCGTGATTTTCTCAGTTATTGCCGGGTTCCCAAAAGGCTAACCAAAATTTTCTGACACCCTAGATGGTGGACTTCAATAATATGAAGAGTAACTTAGGGGACAAAATTTTTCTACGAAACCCCCCTCAGCTACTGCACTAGAAAGGGTAAATGTCGTCCTGGGTATATACAAAGATTACCCAGGATCTCAATCTTACGGTACTTTCTATCGATGTTCCTTGCGATTTAACAAACAATTATTGTTTTTTTTATGAACTATGCTGTAAAATGAAGGATTTTGATATCAAGTAATAAAGAACACAGCTATGCTTAACGTTGAATATGTTTTTTGGTGAAATATTTTGTTCTGGAATATTTTTGATGATATCAGTGGGGTGAGTCTAGTGAACGGCACAATCTGCTGCGAATGGAATTAAGCAGGGAAAATGTGAAGGGTGAAGGGAGCGTAGTTCGAAGGGCGAAGTTACCGTAGGCCTTGATATGTCAAGATGAGATGTCGAAGCGAATAGAAATCACCGATTTAGTACGTACTTGTAACTTTAGAGTCCTTCAGAGATCGTGTCCTGAAAGCACTGTCCGCGAAGAAAGGACTACTGTATTTACTGTACATGAATACTGATGGATATTATGCTACAGAAAATACGCGGACTTTGTGATCTGGTGACATGACTTTCCTTCCCATCTCAAAGAAACACACACTACACTTATCAGATAATGTGAGAATCATGAGAATCAAATTTCCATGAGAATTAGAGCTTCAGAGATCATCCCGATAACCGTAACATTAACGCCATCCAATTAGTTAAACGAATGGTTGTAAGATTTTTTAATCGCTTCTAGGACGATTGCCCCCTGGACAACTGCCCCCCCCCCGAAAATTGCCCCCATAGGACAATTGTCCTGATACCGTGAAATGCTACCATAAAATAATGCACCGGTCAATGGCTGATATTTACAAAACATAGCAAATGCTTTTACTTCAAGTTTTCCACTATTTACCTTGGACATTGCTACAGTCAATGCTAGCCAATACTAGCCAAGATGTCTGGACCCCACCCTCATCCCGTTATCTTTTACATAGTAAATGTACGTGAGAAATAGTGTTAGCCTTTAGTGTTATCATTAAGGCAGCGCTTTCTTTATAGGGAGTTTTCGCAAATGCCCCGAAACGCCAACACGAACGCCTATCCTTTGTTCGGTGCTGTCTTCGTGGCATCCAACAATGGGTTTGGCGTTCGCATTGGCGTTTCGGGGGATTTGCGAAAACTGTCTCATTCTCTCGATTACTCTCGAATCTGCATTGTATACGTATTATTCTTACACAATTTGGCACCATTCTGACACCATTTGGCACACGGACAGCCGCAGACTTAGGCCCGTTCTAATTCACTAAAAAAGCTATTTATTTTGAAATAGTGAATTTAAGGGGACGCAAAATTATTCCTTTGTATCACTTTTCACTGACATGACAACCGCCCTTTGAGAAAGTCACGTGAAAGAAACATGCTCTCATGTAGAATTATCTGATTGATGATCGACTGCGACGTAATTGTGCGGTATGGTGTGTCAACAAACCAGCTCCCGTAGGAGTTTTGTGCTTAAGTTGATTTTTTTGCAGTTCCAGGTTCTTTAGGGTCCAAACTATCAGAAATTGATGGGGTGCAAATTTTCTGACCACTAACCTCTTTGTGGGGCGTCCCCCAATTTTGCGAACTGACTTTACAATTGGACATCAATGGACACAACAACTGAGCTTTGTATAGGAGAATGGGAAACAATGTGCAGCTAACTTTCGAATGGATGGATTTTTGAAGTTGGCAACTGTGTAATCCATCCGTCTCATGTTGTCAGGAACTTGGGTGTTATGCTTGACAGAAATATTGATATGGAAAAGCATGTTACCAATATTTCCAGGACATGTTATTTCCATTTGCGTAACATCAGTAAGATCGGGAGGTTCCTCACTGAAGACGCTTGTAGAGCACTAGTCCAGGCCACAGTGGTGTCGAGACTTGATTATGCGAACGCCCTCCTGTACGGTATCACCAATGATTTGATGGCTCAGCTTCAACGAGTGCAGAATTCTGCTGCTAGAATTGTACACTATGAGCAGCAGAAGAGCTCATATAACACCTGTCCTTGCTCGGCTCCATTGGTTGCCAATAGCTTACCGGGTCAAATTTAAGATATTGCTGTACGTTTTTAAATCATTGAATGGACTGGCACCAGAATACATGTCTTCACTGCTTCGGCCATACAGACCGTGTCGGGCTTTGCGTTCGGCGGACCAGCGCCTCCTGTCTGTTCCAAGAACAAAAACAAAGAGGTTCGGTGACAGGTCTTTCAGACAGGTGGCGCCTGGTCTTCTCTTGCTCGCCGCATGGGGGCTTTTCGTTAATGCAGTTCAGCTTTAACTTGGAACACGAACTCCTCCGTGGTTTCTGATCGAAATGGCACCATTTTCACAGGAAGTGTTGAAAATGACATGGGGGTGGCCCTTAAGCGGGTGGCATTACATTTTTCTACCCTTAAGCGAACAGGAAGAAACTTCCAATGATTTGCAATGCCCACTAGCCTGGTTTCGCTGGCCACCGTGTACATGGCGCTGCGTACGCAACACCATCTACACGGTGGCCAACGGAACCAGGTATAATCAGAATGCATTGTCTTCAACCTGGCAGGGTGATCAGAAAATAGGAACTTCAACACATAAAACTGCTGCCATCTGCTTCCCATAGGCCTAGATTATTGTCCGAGGAGTTGGCCCCCACTTAACATTTTCCTCCCACACAGAGACACGTCCAGCAAAATGCCATCCTCTGGCCACATGCATCATGTGAATGTGCTCGCCACGGGCCCGCCTGCCATGCTAGTCTCATTAATGCAGTGTTGATCTAAACCTCGTTTTTTTCATTTTTCTCTCACCGACATTTTTCTCTGACATGAATGTAACAAAGATGGTGGATGGTGGGGTTTGCAAAGCCTTTGCCAGACGTAAAACCACTAACCAGGGCAGGCTCCCCATCAGTGGATACATTCATCAATTTATTATCAACGGATCCAGATAACCTCTGGGCAAAAATAGGACTGGTCTCCTGTCTCCCTATGTGAATGCAAAAGCAGCCTCTAAAAATCCCCCGTTTCATGATACGGGTTAAGAACTTCCAAAAGGATCCATGACACATCGTCGTGGTGTCCAACAGAATTCGCTATAAGTGGCATAACTTCAGCAATTCATCTTGCTAAAGGTCAAATGCAAATAACACAGCCCAGCCCAGTAGTTTTAACAAGTAGATGCCCCCTCCACCATCTTGAGATCTACAAGAATGACCAATGAGACAGATAAGGGCTCAAAATAACTCACATCAGGAGAGGGCAATGATATAAAAAGATTTAAAACCCACTCATAAAAAGAAACGAGTTAAAAAAAGATTTAAAGTCCACTTATTTTGGGACTGAGGAATAAAATGAGAAGAATTACGACAGAGCTATACAAATCACAGGTTCTCAGGTTAACAGCTAACAAAACATTGATTATGATTCTATGTTCAGTACCAGGTGGGAGGAGTGGGGAACGACAGACCAGATTGAAAATTTCACAAGAATTTAGCCATTAAAGTTCAGAAAGTTATCTATTTTAGGAATTTTATTTGAGGTGAAACCTAAAATTGACACCCAGTGGCCAGATGATTCTGTTGGATGCCAATCTGGGCCTGGGCAAAAATACCTTCCACAAAAATATCAATGCTTTTATGCTTTTATATGGCACAGTGCCAGTGGTAGAATTTTTGCCATATATAACGCTGAGGGTGCCCACTTCATGAACCAGGGCCTCCTTTAGACTGGCGCACGGTCCCAACATAGCTCACGGAAAAAAGGACCTGTATTGGGCGGCCATACCTGGCTGAAGCTGCCAGGTTATGTCATCACAGAAATCTAAAGGTAGCCTTGGCGACAGTGAATAAAAGAAGAGGGGCAGAATTTTGTTTTATCAACCCTCTTCAAGCTGATTAGAGCGGCCTAGTAACCAAATTAAGCAATGTATGTGATGGAAAATTCCACAGAAAATGCAATTACCATGCAGAAACCATGCATCCAGCGTACTCTGGGTGGGTCAAATTGGAATGAGTTTTCCCCTAAAATTATGTCACGAATAAATTAGCATATATTTTCATTATTGAAGTCGTTCACAGTACGGTTTTTAACCCAATGATTTTTGACTGACAAAATTCTTCATATCTCGCATACTACTAAACATAGGCCCGTAGTCTAGAAGCCTCCTTAACTTTAAGGTACACTTTAACCTTTTGTATTCTGCCCTGGAAACAATAGCTAAAGGTAAACTTTAGAGTTAAGGAAGCTTCTAGAATACGACCCTATATTTCACGCTGGGGAATCAGTGCTGCGCGCTACCGTGCGATGGCCGTTTTCCGAGTCCGGGTTTTGCAAACCTCCGTGTCAAAATGGCCGACTCGGAAGAAAACGAACAGGACCGGCTACAAAAAGCTGAAAATGGAGACAGAAATGTAATCGATTCCGA
>NMRB01000604.1:172418-188183 GCA_002633025.1 Notospermus geniculatus
GTCGAATTGAGGCGAATGTGAAACGTATGGGCGAAGCCCCACTAGTACCAATGTCGCCCGCAAAGACCGCCACTGATGATCTCATACCACTATACTATACAGAAATCCCAGCTGTGGAGCTACAGAACAAACCAGACCATCTATTGACGAGCGGTAAACGCTGACATGAAGGCTGGCATTCGAAAACAAACATAACTTTTTTACAGCCCCTTACCTACTCTGGTTAATTAGTAATTAGCGATTTTAAGGACGATTTAGTTCTATCGATGTCCAATAGATGACAGGACAGCGTAGCATTACTAATGACTCAGCCGCCAGGAGGCCACTGCGAAGGTGCAGGTCACATTCACGCATGTGCAACGCCGTGGCAGTTTACGGTCGGTCATCGTAGTTCAATTTTTGTGAACCAACTGACACAATGCAAGAAGCCCTGCCCGGTATTTATGAAACATTGTGTGAAGTCAATACCCTTCTACACGGATAAGCAAAGGGCGAAAATGCCAGTCCTAATTGGCACGCGAGAGGTTCTCTGTTCGTGTTGGCAAAAGTCAGTAAGATCAGGTAGTCATTTATTCGCAGTCAATCAATGCATGTCATGCATCATGTACATAATAACAATTGGCGATGTATGGCATTGTATGGTGTACATGTGTAGCCCTATTCTACCCTACCCGTCCGTCATGTCGGTAGGCGCGAGGCCTGTTGCATGCATGCGTATTGGCCTAGGCCTACATCATGTACATGTAAGCCTAAAAGTGCATTCTGCAGATGGGCTGCTCACAGCCCATCTGCAGAATGCACGTCACAAACCTCAGGTGCAACTATTGCAGTCTATCAATTCAGCTACTTGGCCTAGTACCGGTATTCATGTTTCTCTTTTTCATCTATTTCAGAATTTGGCACTTGTTTTCTGTAGACGCGATTTGCTTCCTGCAACACATTATTTTCAGCGCAACAACCTCTTCCGGTACCACCCACATCTACACACCGTATAGGCTTAAATCTATACCTAGCACCTCTCTTTCACTTCACTGGATGTGGTGCACATCGGACTTTAAGCTATACTTTAGGCTAAAGTCCGACCCGTGAATACAGCCGTATTCTAGAAGCCTCCTTAACTCTAAGGTCCACTTTAAGCTTTTGTATTCTGCTCTGCAAACAGTAGCTGAAGGTAAACCTTAGAGTTAAGGAAGCTTCTGGAATACGACCCTTTGCCTCCGTCAGTCTAGACTCGGGACCCAGTCGTTGTGTCGCTCCGGCCGCCGCACTCCACTCCACAAATGACTGGGAAAGCTAGCTGCAAAATCAGCGGCTAGCGTACCGACGACCACAACGACCATCTCGACCAATGAAATTGCCCGAAATCTGGCACACTTTTGATTGGTTGTTATTGATGAAATTTACCAGAGCCTCTCGCCCGTCTAGAAACTTTTCAAAGTCACTAGCAGGATATTTTTTATCCGTAAGTACTGCTTATGGCACACAGCATCGAATTAGGCACCAGGATACCGTCCTTGACCTCGAAGAAAGTTGCGATATAATCAGCTGATTTGACATCTTGCAAAGAGCAGACGACGGCCGTTGAAGACGCAGTTTCTGATTGGCTGAACTCATTCACATCCGTTGTTGTTGTCGGTACGCTAGCCGCTGATTTTGCAGCTTGCTTTCCCAGTCGTTTGTGGAGTGTAGTGCGGCGGCCGGAGCGACACAACGACTGGGTCCCGAGTCCGCTACCGTCAGTCATGTTGTACCGGTACTGAAATATAGCATATTACTATGTTACCCAAAGAAAGATAAAGCACAAAAATTGACACACAAAATGATGATAAACAGCAATTTCCAGAATCTTAGCAAATTTTCGACCCCACCGGGGTCTTCATCAGGCTGGCACTTTCAAGTCGAGCTACCAGAAGTGTAGCTTCTGGCAGATGTGTGCTGTCGAGTGACCAACACAAATGGTTTATTTTTTACGCTAGAAATAAATGGAAATAACGTTAGAAAAGAGACTTCGGTATAACCGCTCGCAGCGCCACGTCGTGGCGTTAGTGTGCGGGTTCCTCATTCCGTTAATACTTTTCTGGAGAATTGCCCACCAGGTGATTTCCGCCTGTGGAAATAACAGGTCAGGTGTGGAAAAATTCGACCTCTTGAAATTAAATTGTTCATTATTACAAGCATCGATTTTTCCTCTTGAGTGCCTTTATTTGAGAATGCAGCAGATGTTCGTCACACCCCCACTGATTCGTTCGCATAGTAACACTTGCAGCTTGGCCTCCACACTTAGAAACCTGTAAAAACTTTTTTTCAGTCTGTAGTGTTGTGTCCTTTGCCCTGTGGAGAAACTTTCGGCCAATGTCCCTGGACCCATGGTTGGCCGGTGATCATGTGCATTGGATGTGTGCGTTGAGGGCGAAGCTGCTCCCAACCTTTGTCAACGTCATTCAGGTTGTGACCCACTGTGCATTTTGTTTTATTTTTATTTTGCAAACATTTTGTGAGTTCAAAGCCACTGGGATAATACATCCCACGTACCAAGGACTGGCAGCTGGGCAAGTCCACGGTCAAATTCGTGATATTTGTTTACTTGTTCAGTGCGGTCTCTGCGACTCATGGCACCGAAGGACGATTACGTACCCTGCATCACGTCAGGCTGTTCTCCTTCTATGCTCCTGGTATGTCTGATGTCACGTAAAAAAATAGCAAACAACGCCTAAGCGGGTGATCCACTGTTGCGATTTTGGCTACAGACGGGTTTGCGTTCCCTTGCGGTTACCTTATAAGGACTTTCGATTGCCATATAAGGTAGCCGCAAGGGAACGCAACCCCGCCTCAAGCCGAAATCGCAACAGTGGATCACCCGCTTTAATCATCAGTCACAATGAACTTAATTCATACCAGGGGCGTAGAAGGACAAGGGGCTGACATAATGCAGGGTATTTCATCTTTCTGTAGTTCCAAAAGTTGCAGAAACAGCTCTGAACTAGAAATTGACTTGTGAGTCAATTTGAAGACCGCCCTTGGATAATATACAGGTTTAGCACCTTTCCGACTGCGACTCCGACTTCAACTACGAGAAGGAATTGCAGTCCGCTGTGGACATCCTTGATTAAAACGAGTTTAGCACCTTTCCGACTGCGACTCCGACTTCAACTACGAGAAGGAATTGCAGTCCGCTGTGGACATCCTTGATTAAAACGAGTTGGTAGACTTTTTCAATTTATCAAACACCATAAACTGAAGGCAGAAAAATTCGGCATTATAAATCGGCAATACGGATAAATTATGAATATTGAACTCGTAATCCTAGTCGTTACGACTTGAAATACGACCATAATATTTGCGATTTAGGTGCACTTCCGATTACGAGTCAAAATTATTCTGCCACAAAGGTATGGCATTTTACAATTTGCAAACGTCTATCCAATCGTTTTTATCAAGGATGTCCACAGCGGACTGCAATTCATTCTCGTAGTTGTAGTCGGAGTCGGAAAGGTGCTAAACCTCGCTATTGGGAGAATGGACCGAGTTCACTGATAACTATGCTGCGAAGATAGATGTTCAATAGACAGGATAAAGAGATCATAAACTTTTAACATACAGAAAGATCAATACAAGATGCGCATTGAAATGAAAGCCAAATTGACATGATTTATTTTTGTCACTGTCAAATTTTGCGCCGAAATTTCTGGAGGACGACTCCTTTTATTATGTCAAATTGTACAAAATATAGAATATTTAACCTCGTTAAAGACGGATGACGAAATCCTCATCACAGTGTTCCATTCCATGCCGGATTACGAGATATTGATCATCTAAATAGATGGACAGCACAAGGCCCCAAAGCTGGCTATTGAACCATCTTTTTTAAAATGGGGATTTAGCACAGTGGTGTGCACGCTTTCCCTCAATGCTGGCGGTGTTGCCTTTTTATGTGGAGGCGTGGGTTCGAATCTCGGTACTGACCAGCGTAGCAATCCTATCATTTCCAACAGCTTTAAAACGTGATTCGTAGTTCCGTCTGCTTAGCTCAGGGGGCAGCACAAGTCAGTTGCTACATGCATTGATACATGCGATAGAACAATAAATTTCATCAAAATTTCACACTTTATTGTGTTCGGATGACACCAAGAATCAATAGGATTCTGTGTTATATGCATATCTATTATTCCTGAAACTTTTGGCGCGATAGATGATATAGTTTTTGAGTTACTAAGTATCCTGCTGAAACCACAGATTGGAGATGGAGAGAGAGAGATCCAGAGAAATTCAGTAAAAACAATGAAGACCGCCCCATTGAGATGGGGCGGTCTTAATAAGTGAAAGAATGCCATATCCGAGACCGTGGAATTGCCCAGCTGCTAGCTGCTACCCTTATCAAGTAGTTTGGAAAAAAATGCACGTGAAATCCCCTGTTTCACAGGTATTTTATCTCAATACAATAAAACGACAACATTGTTTTGAACACGACATCGTGTTCCGGTTCACTAACGTTGAAGCACATCTGTATCAGAAGATGAAATATGACACGATCAATAGTTTCAAGTGATCTTGTGAATAGATTTCTGGGGTATTTCGAGCACCTAGTCTGACGTATGCAAATGCTGGGTCAAACCCAAATTTGACGGGAAATTACACACGCATCGCTGGCTTTCACATGAATGACACTAGAATTTTCTAGTTCCTTACGAAGATATTCCCGACGGATGGGAAAATGTAAAAATACTTTGTTGTCGGAAGCGTAAAGGGCGGGGAAGATAATACGGAGGTTTAGAAATCAAACGATAAACGCAAACGTTAACGACAACGTTATTTTTGTACCGAAAATGCAATATAAAATGTGTTAAAGCGGATTGTTCGCGTCTGTCCAAAGTGAACCAAAAATAATAAAACAACCCGTTTTATTCGTAACAACAACTGGTAAATGCATTGCGGCGGCCGCTTCGGAAACTGTTCTGTGGAATCTTTGACTCGGCGCGAACAGTCCACTTTTATAATGTGTAGTATGAAAAATAACGTTGTCGTTAAGTTTGCACATTTATCGACGTTTGATTTCTAAACCTCCCTATTAACTTGACTCTTTCTTTGGTATTGTTCATTTCTTGGGCATACAGATCTACGGTGTACGATATTTAGTTGGCCAAGCACAGCATTTTTGATTGAAATACATGTATCCCCAATAGTGTAAAGTGTTAATTCAATGGCTGAAAAACTGTCAACCCCGCTGGGCTGTTGTAATAAAAGACGCAGACGGGATTGCGATAACTCGTGGCCCATGCATGCATGATGCATATGCAGCTGCTCTTGAAATACAAATAGGAACTTCTTTCAATGAAAATTATCAATGTCTTGTTGAAGGGTGAAACATTAAAAGCCCCGTGTGGCAGAATGCGAGGAGTTTGCTAAAGCAGAGAAGAATAGGTACTTTTGCAAGACAATGGGCACGGCACGCGAACTGAATGGGACAGATGGCCGGCTGACCTCATACCTTCATACAGCATCATTAGGCGACTGCAAATGCACGCCGTCACATCATGATGAATTTTTCCCTCACAAAAGCTAACCTAGCAGTTTTTCGCAGTTTTCAGAACAGTTTTTTTTTCATCAAAAATTCGTAAAAAGAAAACAAAGCCTTGCAGTTACTTCTTCCAGTCACCAATCTAGAGACACATCTTCGCGTTTCAAGAACCCGTGTTGCCGTTCGTCTCCAGCATTCTTAACTCTATGACGCCCAAGGCCGATATAACTCGGTTTCAGTTAGGTGCCCGACACTGCCGCATTCTTTCGCTCATAACTCAGTTATTATTGGTCCGATTGAGCTGACATTAGATGAAAATGAAAGAGAATTAATTTCTACACAAGTTGAGCCCTTTTTCGCGCGCCTGTGCCGAACATATAGACGAATTTAGCGACGATTTTTTTCAAAAATCGAGCGAAAATACTTTCGAGTTGGCTGTGTCACTGGGATTGACGTTGTTGAAAAGGGCTTTTGCCGCACTATAGGCCTACATGTCCAGTTTGCACGTTTTTTCCAATAATGGCCGGGGCTGAAGGAGTTAAAGATTATTAACCACAGAGCGGGTATATCAGGTGACCCAAAAAATGACCCCCCCCCCCCCAAGGATTTTCCAATAAATTTAACACTATGCAAGCTGCACTCTTGATATTTTAGACATGCAAATAGATGGATATACCAATCTATTTTAAAAAATTCAGCCCTAAATATCGAACAGTATTGACAAGACGATAGAATCAAAATTACAAGTAAAAAAATGTGATACCGGACTGAAACAAATGTCGCGAGGTGATACCGGACTGAAACAAATGTCGGGAGGTGCAAAACGTATCACATCGAAATTAAACACCGCGTATTTCATCAACCACCGAATGGAATTTTCTGAAATTTTACCTGCGCAAAGAAGGGGATTTTCTCTGTTTACTTTACAAATTTCAATTTTGTACTTTAAAGGGTTAGTGTGCTAGAGCAAAAAAAGTATATGGTGCCGAAAACTCCAATTCCCACACCTGCAGGTGCAGTGACAGTGCAATTTTCGGTACCAGATTCTATTTTCGCTGTAGCAGACTAGCCGCTCGTGGTATGAACGTGAAATCTCTACCATGGACGCACAAAGTCCTATAGATAATACAGGTGATATTTCAGAAAATTCCGTCAGATGGTTATGAAACATATGAAGTGTTAAGTTCGATTTAATCCCCGCATGACATTTACTAATATTGCACTCAGGTGTGAAAGAATCCAAGTCCCCCTGGAATCAATCTCCGGTGTTATTGTTCAGCGAGGGATTAGAACACGGTATATGGATAGAGAGACTATGACCATTCGAATATAACTTTACAACATCGGGTTATTGTTTGGNAACTTTTTTATTTCCATGCCAATTTGGATTTTCTCACGTCCGAACAGTGTGTAGCAACACTTGAAAACAATCCACAAAGATTACGCCATCAAATTCCACCTCAGTTTCTCAAAAAAGTGACTTTTGTTGGCTCTTGTCGGCAAAACAGTTGCGTAGGGCTTGAGATGGCCCCTTTTTGACTTGTTCACCCACACACTGATTATGGAAAATAGAGGTGTGTGAATAATGATTATGAAGGCGTGACTAGGCAGACAACAGCCAATAAGCAGATTTCGGCATTGTGATTGTAATGCCTAAGTTTCCATTCATGAATATTTACAGCATCTGTCACGGTCATTTGAATCAAGGTAAGATTGGTCCTTGTCCAGGGCTGTCCATTCAACCGAAATAAGAGGTATCCCTTTCATGCCTTTCCCTTTAGAATTACAGGCCTATTGATAGAACAAGTGAAACTTACAAGTGTCCACATACCGTAACTTACTGGGTTTGAGGGGTTTTTGGTTTGTGGTTTGCGTCGGTATCCAAGTCCTATGATTGGTTGGACAATGGCATAGTCACAAATATGGGGTCGTCTCACAGGCAAAATAAGAGCATTTGAATCTGCTCCAAAATCGAGCCAACAAAGGTCACTTTTTTGAGAAACTGAGGTGGAATTTGATGGCGTAATCTTTGTGGATTGTTTTCAAGTGTTGCTACACACTGTTCGGACGTGAGAAAATCCAAATTGGCATGGAAATAAAAAAGTTGATTTTGGACTTTTTTTCAGCGGCTGATTACATAATGTCGGAGTGATGCTGCAGAAGCAGCTTTGTGTATGGAAGATGCAGAAAAGATTGAAGTATTATTTGCTGAAAACCGCATCAAATTTCGTCACTTTATAAGGAAGTTATGGACGATCAACGGTGGAGATAAACTTTTGTCAATGACTGTACATGTCGATCTCCAGAATCTTGCTTGCGAATTTTCGACCCCAAACGGGGTCTTCCTCCGGCACTTTTCAGTTGGAGAGACCAGAAAAGACTTTCTCAGTCTTTTCTGGTCTCTCCAACTGAAAAGTGCCTGAGGAAGACCCCCGTTGGGGTCGAAAATTCGCAAGATTCTGGAAGTTGACTTCTTGATATTTATCATTTCAAGTGTGTCAATTTTTGTGCTTTCTCGTTCTTTGATTACCTGTCGATCCATGTACAAAAATAGCATGATATACAAAGTACAGTTTCACTAATTAACGGAGATTAATTAGTACCTTTATTTGTCTCTAGATTTGGCGCCATTTACATCCTATTAGGTTTGACAGGCCAACCTTTGTGCGCAAGGTGTATCAAAGTTTCCTCGAGGGCAGTACAGAGGGATTTCTCAAAATTCATTTCAGGCGCGGATCCGGGGAGCGCCCCCCCCCCCTTCGGCCAACGAATCTGTAAAATTGACCGTGAAATTCTGAAATATGGAGCAAATCATTGAAATTCATCGCAGATTTCACTGTTTCTAGCACAGTGCGCCCCCTCTTTTCCGAAATCGTGGATCCGCATTTCGTGCTCGCCAAGGAAGACTCCACTCATTGTAAGCTTTTGAATTTTTATCAATCCATGTAGACCATTACCATTAATTGTGATGTCAATAGTGTCAATAGGCCGACGACCTTTGTAGTGAATGAGCTAATACTGTGACTGCCTAATCCTATTGGTTGTTCCTTCATATATGCATTGAGCACATATGACATCACATGTGCTGTGCAATGGTCCCCTTGGGATTCAATTAAAATACTTAAAATGAGGAGTTTGCTGATTTAAAAAAAAATCTGACATGTTGCAGATATCAATGAATTTGAATGTATTAACGATATTTCAAAAATTCAAAATTTTACACAATGAGTGGAGTCTCCCTTTAATTGACAAATTGTGACCCACTTTGGTAAAAACAGTCGCATGGCGTTCAGAAGGTGAGCCACGAACTAACAGCCTTCAAAAGTATCCGATTCCACAAGATTTATCAGAATAACTCAAAGGGTGTACAAATGAGAACAGTTTTAGTGAAGACACCCCCAACAATACGAAGTATGAGCAGTAATCTTCTGTAAATAACCCGCGTACACCAGCTTATGACCCCTTCTGATTATAAGCTTTGAAAAATGTATTGAAGCTCGGGGGTATGGCAAGCGGATTGTCCAGTTATTACAAAAACTATATTTTTGCACTAAAACCTAGTTTTATGCTTAGAAAACTTAGTTTTTGTGTAGGTTTTTGACACTAAAAACTAGTTTTTTAGGAACTCTTCCCCAAACCATTTAATTTCAATCCGTGTGGGTTGTCGGCATGCTACGGCCAGATGGCGCTGCCATCTACACAGCCCATACACGCAGTTCGGAAAAACCGCATTCGACAACATGTACATGACAGTGTACAGTCATGGACGTAAATTTATCTACACCTCATACCTTGAATATTTCAAATACTACTGGGCCAATTTTAACACGGTTTATCCAATATGAAAGCACATCTTGCTGGTCATATTTCTGCATCAAAAGTTTGGAAATTTGGATATCATAATTGCGTAATCGCTCATCAGAAAAAATCTTAAAAATCAACATTTTTATTATGTAACTTTTTTCTAAATTTTGTTGCAGTTATGATAGAGTGGAACTTTCTAAGAGTTTTGGGCTTTGTTTCATCAAAATATGTCGAGTGGTTGCTGAGATATTTGAGAATATCAAAATTTTGATAATCTGAGAATTTCCTATTTTTCACATAATTTTGATATCAGTAGACAGAGCTCACCTAAAAACGTAGCAGTATGAAGTTTTGGAACTTTTAGCGTAAACTGGTTAGAAGATAAGCATATTTTACAAAATATCAACATTTCGAAACTTTGAAAAATGTGCAATATTTCTGCCCAGTTAACGCAAAAACGTTCCAGAAATTTGTAAACCCATATTCTGAGGTTAGCATTATCCAGTGGCATCAAAATTTCCTGAAAAGCATGAAAATATCAAATTATCAAAATTTTGATAATCTATCTCAGCAACCACTTGAGATATTTTGATGAAACAAAGCCCAAAATCCTTAGAAAGTTGCAGTCTATCAAAACTGCAACAAAATCACAAAAACGTTACATAATAAAAATGTTGATTTTTAAGATTTTTTCTGATGAGCTATTACGCAATTAAAATATTTCAAAATTTTGTACGTACAAGTACTTTCATGTGGAACAAACCGTGTTAAAATTGGCCCAGCAATGTTTGAAAGATTCAAGGTATCAGGTGTAGATAAATTTATGTCCATGACTGTACATACATGTAATTATATTCATCGAACATGACTAACCACAGTGTCCGAATCACTAGAGAGTTTTCGCAGAGCCCCGGAAACGCCAACGCGAACGTGCATCCTATTGTTCGCTGCTCTCTTCATGTAAAGAAGTCAAAGGCAGGGTTCGAAATTCTTCCAAGTCAACTCGAACCAGTAATCCGTTTGAGCACACTGACCTGTTGACCCCGATAAGACAGATGAAAGTTCACCTGGGAATGCACTGGCATGACTGGTTGCATGTCAGAAATAGCCGTGCCAAAATAGGCGAATTTGTCACCCTCTTGCATTTTTATGCCTGAAAGCGATATTTCTCCTGATGTATTGACTCTATCCAGAGTGAGGAAACTGCGATGGGGCTATGTTGTGTGTTGGTGAAGGGGGCGCTGGGCTGTATTCCCTCGCTTCAGCGGACACCTTGGTGTCGCTGAAGCCAGGGAAACAGTTATTTTAGTCTTGTTCATTATGGCTTTTAGATGGGTGTTGTAAACAGAAGTTCCAAAGACTCTTATCCTGTGCCTTAATCGAATGATTTATTTCGCATATGACAGCATGCACTGTTAAAAAAGACTGTAATTTTACAGGGGGAAAGGTCATGTATTTTTACAGGTGGCTCCTTTTAGCTGTTTTTTAACGTAATTTTTCTGTGAAATAACATTATTCCTGTATTTGTCATGAATTATCTGTAAACTTACTCAGTCATCAGTTTTTTGCTGTTAATTTACAGCTGTTCCTCGGTGAGAGACCAACCTTAACGACCAAAACACCTACCCTGGTGGCTTCAGCGTTCTATAAAACAGGGCATACATGGATACACCCTCGAACAATGCCCCCTTCGAATGAGGAACTCGCACGACAGGGCGGTGATGTGAGCCGAAGACGTAAAAAACAGCTATTAGGGAGTTTAAGAAATCGAACGATAAACGTTAACTTTACGATAACGTTATTTTTGTACCGAAAATGCAATAATAATCTGGTGAATTTGCAGTATGAAAAATAATGTTGTCGTAAAGTTAACGTTTATCGTTTGATTTCTTAAACTCCCTATTAATAAAAATAAAGATAAAATAAAATCGTATTTGTCGCGCTCGCGGCCGACGTCCTTGACGCAATGCAAAACGGACAGGGACGTCGAAATAAGGTACAACCTTTATAAATGTGGACATTATCCCTTTAAACCTCAACAGATTTGCATTCTAACTCCTCCATATGATAGGCAAGACCCTTCTGCACGGTCTGCAAATTTTGTTGAATTCCGACTAGTTGATGATACAAAAGGACAGGATTAATGAGAACCCCACGAACGATGTGAGCGCAGAGTCATCTGTGTACATAGGCCGACGTACATTTGCACGTGGAACACTAATTGTGCTGAAAATAGCTCAGTTATCCTCAGAAATGGAATTCAAAGCATCAAGTTGACAGGTTCATGTACCTCTTCACCACAAAAAAGTTGAAGCTCGTGCCTATTACGTAAAGCCAAAATTCAGGCATAGTGGCAACACATGAAGTGAGATCCCTCAGTAAGTTCATCGTTCGCAGATCAACTTTTATGGTTGATTCCTTTATGGTAATAGGCAGGGGCTTCAACGTTTTTTATGGTAAAGTCCGAGTCAACCTTCATTCAACATGGGCAAAGTGCCAGACCTGTGAAACAGATACCATATGAAACCACAATGATTAGGCCACAAACCACAGTATTTACCAGATGACTGAGCACAACCTTGGGTTTACAAAAGGCTCATGGAAAGTGAACCAAGTTACCCAACATCATTAGGTAACTGTGACATGGATTATTTACCACTGACTTGTGTAGGTTTTCAAACTTGGTATTTTGCCCATGTTGAATGAAGGTTGACTTGGACTTTTGTGGTCCAGTGGGGCACATGAATCTGTCAACTTGATTCCATTTCTGAGGATAACAGAGCTACTTTCAGCACAATTAGTGTTCCATGTGCAAATGTACGTTAGCCTATTCAAATGTACACAGATGACCCTGTGCTCTCAACGTTCGTGGGGTTCTCATTAATTAAGTCCTTTTGTATCATAAGATCAACTAGTCTGAATTCAACAAAATGTGCACTAAACATGTAGAAGTGTCTTGCCTATCATATGGAAGAGTCAGAATGCAAATTTGTTGAAGTTTAAAGGGATACTGTCCACATTTATAAAATGTAAATTTGTAAGTTGAATCTTTATGTTTGATTCCTTTATGGTTATAGCCCTACATACGCTGTACATGTACATGTACAGTAGTGTGCAACAATATTAGAACACTTAGCAAGTCCTAAGAAACTGATGTTTTATTTGGTCCCAGAGCCTGGATTTCACTTCCCTGCCATTGCAAAGGGTAAATGCAAAGGTACTGAGATTCTTTCACCTATGAATTTATCAGTCCAGTCCTTTTTTTATTTAGTACGCCCCCCCCCCCCGGCAGCAGTCACAGCAGCGCATCTTTCTGGCATGTGTCTATGTATTTTCTAAGAGTTTCACCCCCAGTGTTATTCCACGCCCTCAAAAGCTCATTCCAGAGAGTTTCCTTAGAGTTATTCAACATTTCCAAAATGCAGTGTGTTCCCAAGAAATGGGGCTATCCAGGGAAAACTACACCTCCAGGTGGCTCTACTGTACTATAAGTCCTAGTGTCACTGTTTGCAACATGGCAGAGTATGGAAAGTGGACTGTTCAGAAACTTAAAAATGAGTTATCAAACAGAGGAGAAAAAGTGATATAATCATTTTCAACCTCAAAAAGTGATATAATCATTTTCAACCTCAAAATCCTCCATCATTGACTTAATCATCGTATCAGACTTGATATTTTGTCCATCATTCTTTTATCTAATTGCACAAATCGGCTCCTATTACCAGTTAACACCTACAGCAATAGAAGCAAGTTCTACCCTTAGGTTTTTATGCCTTAGAAATCAAATGAGCTGATTAATTTTGATCTGAGATGTTGGGGTCATGGTGATATCGACGTTCGATATCACAAAATTTGATATTTTGAGATAACTTGCCACATTGTCAACTGATCAACATGAAACAAGTTTTAATTCATGCTTGCTTATCCAAGGACAGGACTGTGTTAAAATTCTCAGCCGCATGTGTCCGGGTGATTGAGATATCATGAGATTTTGATATTTTCAAACTTGATAATTTGAAATACCTCTGCCCGTGGTTGAGATAGAGACATGATATCACCCATACTTAGGTTATTGAGCATGCCCAATTCGATTATGCAATGACCTTGATGATCAGGTCAAGGTCAAACTTGATAATTTGAAATGTCTCTGTGTGTGGTAGCAGTAGAGGTTTGATAACACCCATCTTTAGGTTATTTCGATTTGCAATTTCGATTATGCAATGGCCCTGATGATCATAGGTCAAGGTCAAGGTCAGAGGTCAAGGTGAAATTTCCCAAAGAACTGATAAACAAATGAAACTCACTGAACAGAAAGTGGATAGTATAACCTATAGTACAGTAGAGACCCCTATTGTCGAGAGGTTGAAGTATATTCTGGATAGCCCCATTGACAAAGGTATCATGCAGGTGTCTCTGGAACATTCATTATGCAATATCAGTGTGGATGAAGGTTCCATTAATGAAAGAAACATTGCGGTCATTTCATTGAAATAATAATAATAATAATAATAATAATGAAAATAATGCCTTTTACATTTAAGTGTCAAGGCACTTCACAATTATTACCCCAGCTATAGGCCTGTTCATTCCAGTTTCATATCTCCACTCCCCGGGGAGTATTACAGTCCCGGCAGCCGCAAGTGAGGCAAAGTGACTTGCTCAAGGTCACAAGCGAGCGTGTATTTTTCTTGTTTTCTTGTTCAGGACAGGGAATCGAACCCAGGACCCTCTGATCAGGAGTCCGTCGCGCTAACCACTAGACCACGTCGCTCCTCAAATACTTCGTTTTCCAGTTCATGGCAAGTGTTCTAATATTTTTGCACACCACTGTACCGGTATATTCCTTCAGCAATAAACCCTTGATTGTCTACCTCTGCGTTAGCAGAAGCCTCACATTGTATGTAATTGTGTCATTGACACTGCCACGATTCGACCCAAGCGGAATGAAAAGAAGCCACGCAGAATCCCAGCGTCCCTGACAATGGCTATACATTGTACTCCCGTGACCCCTTCCATCCCGGGGTCAGCCAAATGTTGACAACCATCCTCCCAATCCTTCACCGGGTACCCTGCAACACCTGGATCGTCCTTCGCACCTATAGAAATACCGCTCATGAAAATGATGTGAAAACATTTCGGAATATTTTACCACGCGGATGCCGATATATCGCCCGGAGCAGCTGGAAGGTTTCATTCGGAGGCTGCACATTCAAGCGGTGATTGTCTCTGGATCAATGCTCGTGGAGTGAGCGCTTGAATGGCAACGCACGCGGCCACGACATTCTTCCATTGTTTATGAGAGAATGCAACAATTGTTGGTCTCGAGACCATTGTTGAGAATTTGTCTCGTTTTATTTGGCCTCATTGACGTCAGAGATATTCTTTAGATATAAAAGTAACTAAGTTGTGATTTAATTTATTCTCCCATCACAAGGAATATTCGAGGAAGTGGTGTCATGTAATCTTAAAGGTGGTGTGGCGCATCAAATTTTGCATCCATGTCAAGTAACGCCAAAAGGGTGAATGTCGTCCTGGGTACCCCTCAAGGGTACCCAGGTCCAACCTGGGTATCCCTAAATGGCACCCAGGTACGTACTGGGTACCCTTTAGGAATCTAAAGGGTACCCAGTTTGAAATTCCCGCCTGAGGGGATGAGATACCTGGAATGCAGGTCGAATGGTACGTGCGCTGTGGTGCCGATTGCCAAATCACCATTCTTCAATCCGTGGAATCTCACTGATTATCCGCTAAATTTTTGAAAAGAAATTTGACCTGATAATTTTGATGTCAGTTTGTCTTTTGGCATGTTTTGGTCCTTAAGTGATCAAACTATTTCCTGGCTGGATTCATTGAGATCACTCAAAGGAGCCAACACTCACAAATCGGCACAGACCTGGGCCTTTCATCACCGTCTCCCCAGCTACCAACAACCACGAAAGAACTACGCTGGAAAGGTGACGATTTGGCTGAAGGTCGTCCCAGCCACACGTGCTTTTGTTCACTGACTAAACGATACACCGGTTACACGGTTACTGGTTAAATCACAGGGGAAACGAAGATGAAATAAAATGTCCTCAACCATATCTGGTAGCCTACCTCGGGTTTTGTGACGACAAAATCGGTTGAATGCCAACAAGGTAAATTCTATTGAGGAAAGTAGGCCGGGCTATGCATTGGCACCGACAAGGGTGGCCTCGGCCTCAGGGGCATAAAACTTCCGCCACGATAAGAATAGTGAAGGGGTGGCGAAGAGACCTTAATAGTGAGCATGCAAATCCTTTGAATTAATTCTTTTCAACATGAATTTCAGAACCCTTCCGGTATCAACCTGTATGACCTGTTCCCTCAAAAGTTAAATCCAGATTGCTGACTGACGGCCATATTTGAAGTTCAATCAAGCCAAAATTTGCCTTGCACATTCAAACTGACATAGAATCGCAACCAGT
>NMRB01000604.1:210766-221553 GCA_002633025.1 Notospermus geniculatus
TATAATGCTCAGTCACTGGTTTCCACACAAAGCCACGGATCAACGCCGGTGCATTTGCCAACTGTGCACCAGTTGCCCCAGCGGTTAATTTCATGTCACACAGTTCACTAAACGCTGGCATTGTTGGCGGAAAAACTGAAGTATCAGCAAAAGACGGCGCTGGATGACGGCTGAACAATCAAAAGCTACTACCGACAGTTGAGCCGACGCCGCCGTAAGATACGTGTTGATTGGCTCGCAATGATCATCCGACATTATGGCTACAAAGTGGTACTGAAAGTGGGTCGCTGATTGGCCAGCTAGTTTGGCGCCAATGCTAACACGCACTTAGTGACGCCTATTGGTCATCTTCTGAGAATCGCGTAGACGAAGCAGTTTCGGAGCGCGGGTAAACGCCGGGGAACGGCCCGAAACCGCGGTGGGAGTTTGATTATCTACATCTATCCCATCTCTATCCTGGTGTATGTATAGAGTCTTCTTAAACCTAGGTTACATTTTTCAGGTGCTGGCTTGGGTGCTGCCTTATCCCGCTCTGCATTGACGCCTGCAAGGACGTGGAGCACAGTTGCCCGAACTGCAACCGGCTGATCGGAAAGTACCAACGAATTAAGTAGATGCATTTTGAAATGAAGAAATCTGGATGAGCGATCTACGGGAACGAAATTGGAAAATACTGGAAAGAAAATAATTTTAACTACATGTATTTCAATCAAAAATATGACAATGTGAAATGGGCTTTATTGTTATGTACTGAACATTATTTGATGGTGATTTTTACTATCATAGCTTGTTTTTATATCTCCTGAAAGCTGCTAAATAGATTTCTAACTCAGACTAACTTAAACCGACCTACACGTACCTGTAGTTGACTAAATGTGAATGAATTACAAAATGTATCCGCGCGATGAAAGAAAAACATCGACACGATAACGAGATATACAAAAATAACTGGACGTTATCGTCTACTCTTGTACGTACATTGTATTGTTACAATGTAAACATTTTGAATTCTCAGCCAATGTAACGCTTTTTTGAGCCACCCGATGTTTTACACCAGTAGAAAGGTGGTCTTCCCTTGAGATAATTAAACACGGAAAATCAGGGCTACTTCGTGCAGAACACCAATTTTCAGTGTTCATTTCGGTATAACTCCCATGTACATATACATATAGATGCACATGTACATGTACACTGAAACATCGGTGTTCTGCACTACGTGTAGTCTACGCTTGGAGGAATTATAATTCCTCCAAGGTGTACGTAGCCCGGATTTTGTTGGTGTGCAGTGCATGCACCAAGAAGGCAAGTTGGTGATCAAATATTTATATTTTCGGAACTTTATGCCCAATACTCGTCGCTTCCCTCTCTATTCTGCTGTAGTTTTGTACAAACTGTACAGGGGCGGATCCAGGAATTTCTCGAGGGGTGGGTTCTGAAGGTAGAGGCACGAGGACTCTCTTGTGCCTTCCCTTCGCCGCGTGCCTCATCGGCGCCGAATTGGCGGGGGTCTGGGGGACTTCCCCCAAGAAAAAAATTGAAAATTAGAAGCTCTGAGACACGATTTCCTGGCATCTGAGGTTGAGAAAGTCTTATACAAACATTTTTTTGAACAGTGTGCCGGATCTTCCTGTTCTTACCAGCCAGCCCGATGCCACGTCTCTTAGACATTTCGAAATAGTGCAAGCATACAAAATGCAGTAGGCCTACCAGTATAATAGTAAGGCAACAGTTTTCCCAAGCAGGGGAAGAGAATTTCGTCGAATCATCGATGCAAGGACTGTATCACCATGATTACATCAAAGACACTGGCAGCGCTACGCCACAAGCGAGATGTTTGATGTTCAGAGAAAAAAAATGTTATCTTTGGTCGCCGACGGGGGGTTCCAACCCCCAGAACACCCCCTCTGTATCCGCCCCTGCTGTAGTATATTATTCCCGTGTGAAGATCTCCGGCCAGAAGCGTTCTTGTTTCAACAATATGTAAACGCTATGCAAATTGGCGAGATGGCCTGATTGGGCGATTCAGAGTGGCTTCTCCAATTTCGAGAGCGAAACAGCCTGTTTCGGCGATTCAAAGAGTGGCTTCTCCAATATTTCGACAGCGGAAAAGCCCGTTTCGGCGATTCAAGCAGCGGCTTCCACAACCTCGTCCCAGATGTAGGTCGCTGCCACAACCTCGACTGTCGAGGTTGTGGGTGCGACCTAATGGGGACGACGGTTGCGGCATTGAGTTTGAATAAATAGCGGAATGTAAAAATGATGTGTAGGAGAGAGGGGATATTTGAGCCTAGTCCTTTATGTAGACTAGAATTTAGGCAATTCATGAATGATGCCAATGATTATGTTGTCGATCATTGTAGCGTAGCCCAGCCCAGCCAAGGTAGGCCTAGATCCGGGGCCTAGATGTAGGCTATAGTTGAAGACTGCCGTATGTAAAGGACTCAATATCAGAGAGAGCATGGTTGGTTGAAGTAATATCTCTTTTTGTACATAATAGACGCAGTTGTGCACAGAATGGTTGATATTCAAGTATCCATGCTTGCTTCCCCTGATCTTGACTGGAGAAACTTCCTTTACCCATATAAGGACCGAGTTTGCCTTGACGTGTTGCATAGGCTACGTAACTTTATACCAACAGAAACCGTCCGATGTCGTGATAGACATGTGCTACATCAGAAAACCCTCTTAAAAAGGGTATGTCATCTCACAATCCTACTCCTAGGATACATCTTTCGCCCCCTCAGTGTTGAGAAACAACTCTGGTGCTTAAAAATGGTCTGGGCCTTCGTCGTGATTGCTTTCTTTATGACATCTCCTCAGGTCCTTTGAAGACATGGCACCTTAGGCTCTCTAAAGGAGACTGGAGTCTATTGTTACCAGTTGTCTGGTACTAAAAGTATTTTTCTTTATGTATTCACTGAAATATATAAGTCTGGCTGGAATGACGTTGTTTTCGTTGCCTGTATAGATCTATTGTTACTACACTCGTTGTGTGCACAGGATGTACGGCGCCACGGCAGTGCACACTGCACTGGCAAGCACTGCAATGGTGAAAACAAACACTGATTCTTTTCAATTTCCTGATTGTGCCTCGGATTTGAGCACCAAAAGCATTATCCATCTCTTCTGAAATATGCCCTTGTGGTAGCGTATTTCATTTGTTATTCGCTCTACAGACCCACGACTCTCACCTATGCAGGCCTAGGCCTACGTACCTTACAGCTTATCACAGTTCGGCAGGCAATTCTGAGGTACATGTACACGTACATGTACATGCATTGCTTTTCGGAGATCAGTCGGCTTCATTTTAATATCTGATATTAATAGAAGCTTCTGTTATTTATCAAGCGTTTCCATAGATGATCCCCTTATTATAGGACACTATTTATAACCAGTGTTTAAATAATAGCTGAGTTACGACTTCCGATATAGATCTTTGGAGAGGTCATTCAGATACATGAAGGCTGCTGACGAACATCTGTGTGCATTTTGACAAGCATGACGACTCCACTTGGTTCATTCGACGCTTCCATTTATGAGTTTGGTTCTGTTGGGGGAGAGCAAGCCTTTAACATTGTCATTTCCTTGGTTGGTATTTGTAACAATGTCATGTCTTACTTGGTGATGAGCAGGAAAGACTATCGTCACAGCAGTAGCTGTTTCTGTATCCGAATTCTCGCTGTGATAGACCTGACGGTTTGTGTCGAGTATTTTGTTCTCCAGCTGTGGTATATCATTCCAATTTTCGCCAAACGGATAATTGGAGACGTGTTCTGTACGCTTACATTAGCAGTCGTGAGGACAGCATTAAACATGTCATCATGGACACTCGTTTACATAGCCTTCTTGCGATTCGTGGCGGTCGTTTTCCCGCTGAAAGCTAAGATTTGGTCGACATTTTTGAAAGCAAAAGTTTTTTTCGCCGTGACTTTCATCTTGTTTTTCGCTTGGGCGACACCGATTTTTTTCTTTTATCGTTACACGGAAAACCCATTGTATCCAAAGTTTAACTGTTATGTCATCGGTCAATATGCCGAAATTTCTACATGGATCGATTTCGCGCAGTTGTTCTTGTATGTTCATACACCTTGGGTAATCTTAGCAATACTAAACACGTTGATAGTGTATTCACTATTCAGAAGGTACAGAGACCCAAGCCTGCATGAAGGTCGACACGGGGGAACCGCCGAAAGAAAGGATGAAGATTCGATTACTAAAATGCTTCTATTGGCAACTCTCTTGTTTCTAATTCTTGACCTTCCAAACGCAGCGTATTCGATTGTCTGGGATGCAGTCTACGGATCTACGGTCCTCAGTCCACAGCTCATCACCATTCGGGCCTGGCATTATAAAACACTGCTCACATGCAGCACTCTCAACCATGTCTGTAACTTCTACATGTATCTTATACCGTGCAAGAAATTTCGACGAAACGTATCAGAACTACTTCGTTCCATCTGTTGGCAGAAAATTCACTGATTTAGTCAAGAGTTTTCACCGTCGATTTCGAGTAATGCTAATATAATGCCCCCGGCTCACTCCACTTCAGACGAACCACTCAAGTTGCTTTCGAAGATTTTCCTAAAATCTACACCAGAATGCTCCTCAACCTAAAGGAGTTCCTCAAGGCTTGGCTGGTATAAGTTAGCAAATGCGTTTACTTAAGATTTGCATAGCGAGGTCCAATGTAAATGTAGGCCTACTGCAAAACTTTAAGTAAACGCATTATGAATATCAGCATATTGTTCTCAAGTCTTTGGTCGATTCAGGCCGCAGCGGCTCCGTTAAGAAAAAAAACTGAAGTGAACCATCGTTGCTTCGGTTCATCTTGGAGTGTCCTTTTTGCCAGAACATCAGTTTAACACAGCCCTACAACAATTCCATAGGAACATACGAGTAAAATCCTGTTTTTATTTTACATCAGAGGGTGTGAGATGCAATGTGTCACTGATTTATTTGACCTAAGTTTTTGTGTGTGAAAGACGTACATGTAGACTCTAAAATAAAAGGGCCTGATGCTACGTCCCCAGCATTGTCTGTCCATCTGTCCACGAGTTATCATATCAGCTGCCAATAAGGTGATATGACGAGTCAAGAATACCGTACACTCATACCCAGTTCCTTAGTCTGGCTAAATCTTTGGCGTCACCAAACTCCATCTGGAGGATTTCCAAAGGCCTCCTTGTAGGCGTTGAGGGAAAGCAAGCCTTTGACACAGTCACTTCCCTGGTTGGTATTTTGTAAGCAACCATATACTGTCTTCCCTGGCGATGAGCAGGAAAAACTGCCGTCATCGCATCCGGATTCTGGCCATGATTTGTGGTCATCAAAGACGTTGTGTTTCCAATATTATTTTCAACATAAGAAGGACTTTGCTGTAAAATAACAAAAAAAATCCCATTATTATCATTTACGAACTGATTCTGTAAAAAAAATTCTGTAAAATCTACTGTTTTTTCTAACAGTGTCGCATCCGGATTCTGGCCATGATTTGTGGGCGTCAAAGACGTTGTGTTTCCAATATTATTTTCAACAGATCGTTGGCGATGTAATCTGCATGTGTAGCAGATTCTTGAAACACAGGCCGTAGATGTATTGAAAAATGAGAAGTTCAGAACAAAATGGTCATAATTAGAATCCTTTGTTTCACCAGCTAGTACTTGTATTTAGAACTTGTGTGAAAATTATTCCTGAGCTAAATGTGGTTCACGTCGTTCAGTGTTCACGGCTACTCTGGAGCCAGCGGTATAGTCCTACTCGTTGTCTGTTGCTGCGTCATTGGTATTCACCATAATGACAACACCAGTTCAGGGTTTTCCGTACGCTTCCATCTATGAGTTCGGTTCTATAGGGGGAGAAGAGGCCTTTAGTCTTGTCCTTGCCCTGGTTGGTATCTTTAACAATGGCTTGTCCTACCTTGTAATGAGCAGAAAGGATTACCGTCAGAGCAGTAGCTGTTTCTGTATCCGCATTCTGGCCATCTTAGACATGATCGTTTGCGTCGAGTACGTCATCCTTCAACTCTGGTACGTGTCACCAATCTTCATCAAACGGATGGTCGGCAACATATTCTGTGTGCAGATGTTTGTCATAACACGGACCGCATTAAACATGTCATCATGGACTCTCGTTTACATCGCCTTCCTACGATGTGTAGCCGTTGTTTTTCCTCTCAAAGTCAACATCTGGTGCACCTTTCTGAAAGCACGGATTTTTTTCGTCGCCATCTTTCTCGTACTTTTCACCTGGGTCGTACCAAGTTTCTTCTTCTATCGCTACACTGAGGATCCATCGTATCCTAAATTCAACTGTTACGTTTTACCCCAGTTTACCACAGTTGTTCAGCGAATGGAATTCGGTCAGTTATTTCTCTATGTCTTCATTCCTTGGATACTCTTAGCGATACTTAACACGTTGATAGTGTACTCATTATTCAGACGGTACAATGATCCAAGCTTGCGTGAAGGCCGGCATGGTGATAAATCAGCGAACAGCAAGGACGAAGACTCAATAACTAAAATGCTTTTAATGGTGACGTTTCTATTTCTGATTCTTGGTGCTCCGAACGCGGCCTATCGGATTGTTTGGGATGCCGTATATCGTACGACGACCCTAACACCAAATCTGATCACCATCCGTGCGCTACACTATAAGATATTTGTTATATGCAGTGTTCTGAACCACGTGTGTAATTTCTATATGTATCTGATTCCGTGTAGAAAATTTAGACGAAATGTCCGAGAAATTCTGACTTGTGACTCTTTGCGTGCATCAGTCGCCAAATAATTGCACATTTGGTCGTGGTCAAAGCTCTATTTCTGACAAAGCTCAACCAATGACACTATCACTCCGCATAAATGACGTTAGAGTCGATTTCACTGATTACAGGTAAGCTTAAGCAGATTAGTTTAATCTAAAGTGCAGATAGCTCAGGCTCAAAAAAAGCGCCTTGAACTAAAGCCAATCAACCATCGTGGCAGTGTCGTCCAGCGGTAATTGTGGAACCAGCATTCGGGAACAAGTTGATATGTGGTTCCTTAAACTGTCGCAGGGACAGCAGGATGCAGAGCATTTCCACCTGAGAGTCGGTGTACTGACATGACTGACCCTCCAGTTACTAAAGCCGTCGACAGACTGGCGCGTACGCGACGCGTCCTGCAGGCGTTCCGCCGATCAGATTCTTCGGTAGGTGTTTCGGTCTGTGTTACCGCCTCCCTCATTGGTGTGAACGCTTCCCGACGCGTTGCTTACGCGTCAGTCTGTCACCGCCTTATGAGGGCTAACCCATCCACGGCAAAAGGGATCTCTTTCAAACTATGGCCTTGTGGTTGGCGCGTTGGCCTCCTAACTGAAACCTAAGCGTAACGTCGACCGCGGTTTGTAGTTGGGTGAGTGACCACCAACCATCGACCATGCAGGTCCAAAGTACCAGGGATTTTTAGGATGTTGACCTTTGATTTTAAACCCCATGACTTCTCGTAATCCAGGCCATGCACGTGTAGAAGTGGGTGTTTGAAGTTAATCGTCGGACGCCAGCCCCTCCCAAAAATGTCCGTGAAACCAGGTTTCGACATTTAGCACATCACTAAGCAAATAAAAAACAAACTCGAATGCTTTTAAATATTGGTTCATTGACGTTTCAAAGGAAAGGAGCACAACTAGAAGTCTATGTTTTAACTAAGTCTGTACATCTGATTGATTCTCTGTAAAATATCATATATTGCCGTCCAATCTCAATTTGGATTCCGCACTCTTGCTGTANCCTTACACCGACTTCTGCAGAACTTCTTCAGGTTCGTGCTAAGGTTTGACTACTTCATCACTATACCTACAATCCTTATGTATCCTAAGCGATGTCTAGAACTACACTATAGTATGAATAGTATTTTCAGGAAGCCTGTCTGGAAGCTGCAACTCAAATACGCGATCATTGTCAACACTGACTGCTTCTTCGCGGCCTCAAATCTCGTTTCCAGGATTTCGTCTTTTACGAATAGATCGTCTCCATCAGCCACTGAAAGAACAAAGGCAAACGTGGTTATTCGTAATGCTCGAAAAGATGCTTTAACATCTACATGTAATCTGCATGACATGATGGAGATTCAAAATGATAGAGGGCAATTGTTTACAAAGTGACTGTAGCCCACATAGAGTGTCCAGCTCCCGATCACAAACAGACTTACATCTTCCAAAGTGATACTGGCGATGTCAGGGTTTTCGCTGTTGTATCTGCTGAAAGCGTCTGAAAAATTAATCAGCGTCATCTTATCTCCACACCCGTTTGGAACGTAAATACACTCTGCGTGCAGTGCGCATTTGACCACATAAATGTACAGGTCATCTGACACCCCCGACGGAATTTCGATAATCCAGTCAAGATACGACTGCAAATTGAGCCAAAAATAAGCATCCGGTTTTTATACTTACTGTACATAGCCATTACTTTGGTCATGGCCACCACGAAGTCTTGGAAGTTAAGCGTGCGTTGCTTTCCTCCATACCGCCTGACAATGGGTAGTAACACCTTCCGACTTACATTGAAACCTAAAACAATTCAAGAGGGGAAATAAGAGAAATATCTGGCCGACTTTAAACCACGAGTCTATACGTCTCTGACTTATAACTTCTAACCTTTGATCCCACCTTAACTAAACCCATGACCACCATACTATTCTTACCGATACTACTGAAAACTTCCCTTAACTCATGTACATCAATTGTCTTCGATTGATCCTTGTCGTACTGGAGAAACTTTTCCTGAAATGTTTGAAATGCGTATCATTGCTGGAAAGTATCAATAAAGCTAGGCGCACTGCAGACCATTACCACTACGCCGTATTTGGCTCAGCGTTATTTGATGTGGTAGAGCCACAACACTTCACAGTATGCACCTTTCTTTATTTATGACTTGGGATTCCAGACAGGACATATCGTCAATGAGATATTAACATTCACTGGCTACATACCTTCCAAGTTTTCATCTCCGTCAACATCTTGGTGAATTCGTCATAATCCATTAGGCCAGATCTGTTGTCCTGTTACCCAAGTTAAGGGAAAATGTCAAAAAGTTGTTGGTAAGAGGTTGGTAGGGATATTCGAAACACCAACATACCTACCACAAACCAATTTGATCAAACGACTATTTCTTTCTGATATTGACGGAAACTACAACTTCAAAATGGCGGCGCTGGTGGCCATATTGAATATCGGAATGAGTCCATTTTCGAAAGAAACCCCATTTTCGAAAGAAACCTTCTTCCAGTCACCCCTAACGTCCATACCAAAATTCCCTTAACTGTTGTCCTACTTAGACACATAAATGAAGAAAAGGATACGTCCATCATCGAGATAAGGGACCGGCATGTTTCCACATCGAAACATTCTTCTTCTGGTACTTCAGCAGCTGACGAAAGCAAAATACACAAAACGAACATGAGATGATAACGTGGATGTCCCAAAATCGTACTTTTCACCTGGGTCGTACCAAGTTTCTTCTTTTATCGCTACACTGAGGATCCATCGTATCCTAAATTCAACTGTTACGTTTTACCCCAGTTTACCACAGTTGTCCAGCGAATGGAATTCGCTCAGTTATTTCTCTATGTCTACGTTCCTTGGATACTTTTGGCGATACTTAACACGTTGATAGTGTACTCATTATTCAGACGGTACAATGATCCAAGCTTACGTGAAGGCCGGCATGGTGAAAAATCAGCCAACAGGAAGGACGAAGACTCAATAACTAAAATGCTTTTAATGGCGACGTTTTTGTTTCTGATTCTTGGTGCTCCGAACGCGGCCTATTCGATTGTTTGGGATGCCGTATATCGTACGACGACCCTAACACCAAATCTGATCACCATCCGTGCGCTACACTATAAGATATTTGTTATTTGCAGTGTTCTGAACCACGTGTGTAATTTCTATATGTATCTGATTCCGTGTAGGAAATTTAGACAAAATGTCCGAGAAATTCTGACTTGTGACTCTTTGCGTGCATCACTCGCCAAATAATTGCACATTTGGTCGTGGTCAAAGCTCTATTTCTGACAAAGCTCAACCAATGACACTATCGCTCCGCATAAATGACGTTAGAGTCAATTTCACTAATATTACAGGTAAGCTTAAGCAGATTAGTTTAATTTGCAGATAGCTCAGGCTCAAAAAAAAGCGCCACGGCCTTGTACAATCTCGTACCCAGATCTACCTCATCCGAGGATATCTCTGGAAAGGGCTGGCGACTTGTCCAAAATTTCTGGACAACCGCTGGCAGCGTGTGGGGGGGGGGGGGGGGGTGAGGCACTTGACTGACAGATACAAGAGCTCAATCCATACGGGACATCAGTTCCTTATACACCGTGCCATAGCCAGCACAGGGATCTGACGCGAAAGTTGTAAACCCTCATCAGGATTGTTATTTGTATTGCACAAACACTACACTCAACAATCAGCCTCATAATGCCACGATGACCCAGATTCGTGGTAGGCTAACATTAGCCCCAACTGTATATCTGCTTATCAGTCACTGGTAGGTCACTGGCATTTTTAGACTGGTCAAAGCAGACCCCACACCTGTCTTAGTGAACTTGGCGTTCATTGGGGGAAAATCCAAGGAATTGTTCATTTGTTCTGCCTGCCATATCCCACAATGCATCACAGTCCGATAAACTTATAATCACTGCCGCCATGATATCGGCATTGGTTTTACACAGGAAATGATTTTCGACTTCGTTTACTGCTAAACGAACTTAACTGCAGGTGAGAAACGAACTCGGTGAAGAGATTAC
>NMRB01000604.1:245600-270175 GCA_002633025.1 Notospermus geniculatus
TTTGTCATTATTACTTAATGGGTGTTTGCTGAGAACAAAAGCAGCATGGACCAGGACCAGGAGAGGCAGTTTAGGGCAATGAGAATCGGGGCACATTTAATCACTGTGTTCACTATGGTTCAATGTTAGATTTTGATTTCACAAGTCAGAAAATGTGTGCTCACCATAACATATTGGAATTTGATGTATGATTACGACATAATTAGAATCTTTCTGACTTCTTTTACTGATAATTCATTTTATAAATAAGAAGTTCAGTGTGCTCACCGAGAATAATTGCATATGTCACAACCATACCGTAATTTTGCTCATCCAATAAGCAAGCCGGGGGGGGGGCTGATTTACGAAGGCATCGCTAATTCTAAAGCCACTCTCATACGTGCGACAGTTGGCCTGCGTTTAATTGCGATAGACAATCGCAGGTGTACTGTCGCAAATTAACGCAAACTATCGCTGCATACCTTGCGATAATATTGCAGGCAATCGCGAATAATCGTGAAATGCTGGAAATGTTCAAAAAATTTAACCTTGTCGCAACTTATCGCAAAGCAACCGCAGATTGTCGGAAAATATCGCACAATGTCGCAAGAAATCGTTTAAAGCCGCACACTATGCACCGCTACTCGCTCCCCAGTTCGGCCGAAATATAGTGTGGAACCTCATCTACAGGCGTGCATAGTGTATAGAACCATAGAACCACAATATTACAGCATTATCCTGCATCGAGGTTTTGGGAATCCCCTTGGGGAATCCCCAATGCTGTGTATAGTCTTGCGCAGCCAGCCACACAGTACTGCTACGGTTCCCCAGATTCGAAACAGCGGCTGGATGACCGAGACTATGCTCGTCGATTATAACCCATCTGTCTATAGTGTCTGGCTTTAAAACCCCAAATTAACGGTGTCGACTGAAGAGGCTGCAGACAGTGTTCAGAACTCGAACATTTGAGTCAAGCAGGGCTGTATTTTAGGGAGAGGAACAATCACGAACTAACACCAACGACAGACAAATGGCAAATGCACTTGTATTAACTCAAACAGGTCCCAGCTAAGCTGGCGCAAGGATACATAAAAGTAGATCCCCTGGTAGCTGGCACAATCCATATACATATAACACACCTGACGACACAACTTTGAAAATAAACAGTCTGAAATGACACCAGAGTAGTCCACATTATGCAAATAAGTCACACCACTATACAGAAGGTTCCAAAAACAATAAACTGGTACTTTTAGGGTTTCAGAATTTAGCAATCCACAACATTATTCCCCGCCATTGGAGGCTCCAATCATCATTATGATAAACAAAGGGTCCACATTCATGAAACCCCGCCAGGCCCAGCCGATTGCCAAAGTGCCCAGACTTCACAGGCTAAATACACAAATGGCAACCAACCAAACCAGCGAGATTCCACAAATATGGGCCCATAAGTTTAGACCTACACACATCTCTACTTAAAATACCAGTATACAAAATATTATTCTGCTATCAAATACAAAAGTTAAGGAACAATTTAGGTTTACAATGCTTGTTCATTTTTCTTACAAACATCCATAACCTTTCTTTATTAACAAGACTCATCCTCATCACAGTCTCCAGGGCTTTCATTAAGCCTGCGTATGGCGTCTATTACGCATGTAAACTACAGAAATGACGCAAATATGAATAACTCTGAAGTCTCAAAAACGCAGGTAAATTCGATGATACGCTGATAGAGAAAGTTTGGAAGTCCCATCTGTATACTCAGTCTCCATTTACGCCAGTAGGACCCCGACTGAAGCAGGTATCAAGATATTGGAAGTCGCGCGGCGGCCAAATTTTCTTCAACACACCCAATCCTTGTTGGAGCAGCTGAATGGGGATTCCCATCGCCCATGCCAACCACACACTCCAGGCTCGTGTACCGGTAGCAGCATAAGAAGGGAAGATTTGACCCCGGTAAAATATAACAAGAAGTCATGACAATTACTGGAAGTCTAAAGACCCCAGCATCTTCCCAAATTGACTTCCATAAAAAAATTGTGGAAGTCATGACCCAGGTAGTGAAAAAGTTAATGAAAGCCCTGGTCTCAATTATTACACAATACAATATATCATTCTACATCTGTTCCAATACTCTGTAAAATGAACCAATTTTATCAATAACAACAATTTATTGACAATGACCGATTTCCCTATCAAATACACACACATACTCAAAGATCCAATCTTACTTTTGGCCTAGAGATACTTCCAGAGCGTGTTCTCTGGGGTTCCTGAACTGCAGGAATTTGAACTTGATCCGATGGAGGCAACACATTTCTAGCAAGAGGAGCCACATTCCTATCATGTACAACCAAGCCAGATTCATTCTCAGACGCCACATATGCCGCCTGATAGTGGTATTCATCACAAATTTCCATCCTATGTAGTCTCTGAACGGCTCTAACGACTTCCCCCTTGGCAGTTCTCAAGGTTGCAGAGCGAGAAACACCATCACTCTCACTGGGATGCAGCCGAATGACAACTGCCAAGGGCCAGTCAAGCCTACGCAAATTATCTTCTCGAATAAGAACCAAATCTCCAACACACAATTCACCCTTTTCATAGAAACGTGACAAAGCTGGGGGTAAACTTCGCAAATACTCTGCACTCCAAATTTTCCAAAATTGTTCTAATCTCAAACTCTGAAGTTCAGACCTTTCCTGCAAATCCTGACTGGTCACAACAAACTCTGCATCATTTGATTGATCAACTGGTACAGAGGTATAACTGGAACTTCTACCAATCAAGAAATGCGATGGCGTCAACGGAATGGCATTTTCCAATGTATCACCCACATATGTCAGTGGTCTTGAGTTCACACATGCTTCTACTTCAAACAAATCGGTTTCTAATTCTACTCTAGTCAATGAGGCTTTTCCAATAGATTTCTTCAATCCCGCTTTTACAGATCTCACCATTCTCTCCCACCAACCCCCCCCCCTCCCCCACCAGGGGGATCTGGGCACAATGAACTTCCACTGGGGAGCTAGTGGACCATAAATTTCCCTCAGTTTCTACTTTGCAGCAATAAAGGTTTTAGCATTGTCAGAGAACACCACAGACGGAAGCCCCCTTCTCGCAGCAAACCTACGAATTGCTAATATAAAATCAGGAAGCGACATGGAATCTGTTAATTCCAAGTGAATAGCCCGGATTACAGCACAAGTCAGCAACAGAATGTACTTCTTCAAACCTGGCTGATCTGAACAGTACACAGGGCCTGCAAAATCTAAGCCAGAAATGGTGAAAGCAAGAGCTTCATTGACTCTTAATGCCGGTAATGGGGCAACAGGTCTGTTGCAAGCCAATGCATCATTTCTCTGACAAGCGACACATTCTTTCTTGACCGATTTGGCCAATCGTCGAACACCTACAATCCAATAGCTATTTCTGATGTAAGAAATCATGGTATTCACCCCAGCATGCTTCAGTAACAAATGTACAGATCTAACCAGAAGTTTAGTAAGATGACACCGCGGAAGTATAATTGGATGCTTTTCTTCCAAAGACAAACTAGAGAGTTGCAATCTGCCCTTCACTCGAAGTAAACCATCATCACCTAAAAAAGGAGACAACTTGAGAATGGACGACGTCTGTGGTATTCTCTGACCAGCCTTCAAAGCTGCAACTTCAGCACTATAATGAACACTCTGAGCACACCGAAATAAGAAACACTTGGCTCTTGATAATTCATCATAGGTCAGTTCGCCCTTTGTGAGCGTACACACCCCACCTGATCTCTGTGTCTTCAAGTTGTCTACAAATCGAATGACCCATCCTGTCACTCTCAAGGCAAGAAGGAAACTATGCCATCTCTCCACAGGCATAGTACCCAGAATGGGGTGAGACACAGAAACCAGGGAGGACTGTGTATCTCCATGATCATCATTGTTTGGTTGTACTACCATACCAGTTTCAGCAACATTACATTCAGATCTTTCATCGGGTACAAAAATCTCGGCCTTTGCCAACCTGGCTTCAGGAATTTCATTTAACAACCAAGACGGACCTTTCACCCACAATGGCGAAGAAATCAACTTCTCCGCAGACAATCCCCGCGTGATTAAATCCGCAGGATTATCAAACCCATTCACATGGTACCAATTGGCTGGACTGGTTTTCTCCTGGATTTCGCTAACTCTGTTTGCAACAAAAACAGGCAACGTTGATGCTCTGCTACGGATCCAGCCCAGTGCTATCATAGAATCAGTCCAACAGAAATACTTCACCAACTCAAGGTTTAACTTCAATGATTTAATAACAAACACCAGGAGACGGGCACCTAACAAGGTGGCTAACAACTCCAACCTAGGAATTGTAACTCTTTTCAACGGAGCAACTTTTGCCTTTGACACTACAAATGCTGTCAAATAGCCATGTTCATTCACTCTTTGTCTAATGTACACAACAGCTCCATAACCTCTTTCTGAGGCATCACAAAACACGTGTATTTCTAACTTTTCAACAGATTCTGACCACACAGTATTCGGAAAATAACATCTAGGAATTTGCCACTTCAGTAGAGCAGGAATGCCAGTCAACCATGTCACAAATCTGGTTCTCAAATCACTTGGTAATAAAATGTCCCAATCTACACCCGAGTTCCAAATGTCTTGGAAAAGGATTCTAGCAGTCATAGAGAACGGTATGAAAAACCCCAAAGGATCAAACAACCTAGACATGTAGCTTAAAACTGTCCGTTTGGTGCACACTAGTTCATCAACCGAAGTTTCGAATCCCTCAAAGCCAAAACTGTCTTCAAAAGCAACCATTTCATGCCCAGGACCTTTACTGAAGTATCTTCTAGATGCTTTGACCCAAAGTCAGTTCTAAACTTGTCAACCAATTTCTGACTGTTTGAATGGCATTTGGCTAAGATCATACCTGCTTCACTCATGATTTTCGAAGAATGTTCATACAAAGTAGCCGTTTCAAGGTCAGTATCAGCACCAGATAAAAAATCATCAACATACATATTGTCATCAAGTTCAGTAGTTGTTGTGGTAACAGGATAAGTAGAAAGATGATGTTTGATGGTTGCATTCAGTAAAAAGGGACTGCCCTTATTTCCGAAGGGAACTCTTGTAAATTTCATAGTTCGAATTCTACCATTGTAATCCCACAAAAACCGATGTACATCTTGGTCTTGTGGTCTAACACCAACCTGCAAAAAGGCCTTAGTGATGTCAGCTGTCAGTGCTACTTGCCATCTTCTAAATCTAACCAGAATCTCAACTAAGTTAGGTAGTAATGACGGCCCGGCCTCCATACAGTCATTCAAGGAAACACCATTGAATCCCTTGGCGGAAGCATCAAACACGGGTCTAACCTTTGTACTAGTTCTTTGCTCTCTTATCACCGGATGGTGAGGAAGATAAAAAACAGGATTAGAACTCCTCATTTCATCTTCAGTAACTTCTTGAATGAAACCAAGGCTCTCATACTCTTCAAACACGGCATTGTATCGAGCTCTCAAAACATGATCCCTATCCAAACGTTGAGACAAAATACCTAATCTTTTCTGAGCAGATTTCCTATTATCAAGCAAATGTTCGGGAATAAAATCAAGTTTCCAGGGTAATGCTGCATTGTAACGACCATTTTCGAAAGTAATGGAAGCTTCAAATTGCTCCAACACAGGGTCAGAGGGTGGAGTTTCCTCCGCAAGTATACCTATAGACTCAAGATTCCAGAAATTTCTGACTTCAGCATCTGAAATGGTCTCCAAACAAAGCAGCTGGTGAGAAAAGTTGCAAGAACCAACACCCACAGTGTGAGACAACTCAGTTTTCAAACCACCAGATAACACCCAACCAAATATGGTTTCCTGGGCAATCAAACCCTGGGCATGCCTTTTCAATCCAGCTTTCATAAGATCCCAGTAAGTATCTACCCCAATCAGGATGTCTATTGGTTTCTCACCAGCTGCCAAGTTAGAGTCGACCAACTCCAGACCCCGAAATGAATCCAACACTTCAACTGGAACCGTGGGTCTCCGTAATGGTGCACAAATTACAGGAACTTCCACTGCAGATACAGTGTGACTTTCTTTTTTATTCAAACCAGACAAATTCAAGGCATATTTATTTCTAACAGCGGCTTGACCAGAAATGTTACCACCAATGGAGGCAAACCCTAGTGCCTCAGAACCCTGAAACTGGGGTCCTACTCTTTTCACAAGATCACTACTAACGTATGTACGGTCTGAACCACTATCAAACAACAGTGTGGCCTCTGAAACACCTTTCAAACCACTAACACAAACCCGTGCCACGGGTATCACTGTACGCACTGAAACTGATTCTCCATCAGATTTCGCAACACCAACATTAGATACATTTACATTTTCACTTGGAACAGAATTTTTCTCACGAATAGTTTGAACCGAGTTCACAGAATTACTAGACTGTGACGAGCCACGATTTGGCAACTGTCCAGGATTTGACGACGATCCAGCATTTGACGATGGCGACGATCGGGAACTGAACGATGACGACGATCTGGAATTACCCCGTTTCGACTTCGAAGATTCAACCTCATGTAGAAGAACATGGTGATTTCCATGACATTTAGCACAATCCAATGCACAACTAGATGCAAAATGCTCGTTGCTAAGACAACGAAAACAAAGCTTAGCACGTCGAACTTTGTTTTTCCTTTCACGTGCAGGGCAATTGACAAGATCCCAGCATTTAAAGGTATTGTGGCGTTTTCCACAAATGGCACACACGATAACGTTTGCAGAGCGTTGGCCATTTTCTTGTGAACTAGACTGCAAAGCCGAAGCCGTAGGCGGAGATTCGAAAACACTATCTTGTTGCATGGCATCTCGGAAACTTTCTGCATTGTCCCGCCGTCGAATTTCCTGCTTTAGAAACTCTAACAGATAGGTAAGATCGGCTTCCTTAAGCTGCATTTAGCTGACACGCGGAATGCGGTATAGGGCCGCGGAGTCCCTGGCGGAAGCGATTTGTTGTATGCGAAATCCATTGCACTTTCCGCTTAACGCGTTCCGCAATCCGCATTCCGCGTGTCAGCTAAACGTAGCTTTACCCTCACTCCCTCGTGCCCATTCTAAACGAATCTCGACAGGCAAACACGAAAGAATCATTGGCGTTAGAAACACTCCATACTTATCACCCTGAATTTTCAAGGCTACGGACGTGTGACTGCAAATCATCGTAAAGCTGGGACAACTGAGAAGCCTCCATTTGTTGTGACGACGGTGTAGTACCCATTTTCAACAAACTCTGAATATGGGCGAAAACGATTTTCTCCTTCCTGCCAAAACGTTCCTTCAAAAGATTACACGCAACAGTAGTGTTCTTCCGTAACACTAAGACCAGCAATCACGGATTTTGCCTCACCCTGCAAGAGAGAGTCCAAATGCGTGAATTTACTGATAGTAGGAAGGTCTGACTTATCTATCAAAGCCGAAAACGTGTCTCAGAAATTCCGCCAAGCACGTACATCACCCGAAAACTTCGGCAATTCAACCTTAGGTAAACGAGCAGACTTAGAAGTTGACACCGCAGCGCCACCAGGTGAAGGCGCGGTGGCACCGGAAACTACAGGTTTAGCCTTCTGAAGATCAGAAAGTTTACGTTGGGCTTTTACTTAAGTTAATGAAACAGAATCAACATATTCACCAGCTTCTATGATACTAGCATCCAAATCCTCGTCCCTCGTCAGATACCGCTCAACCGCCGACTGAGCCTCCTGCCACTGATGTAAACGAAACTTCAAATCGTCAATTCCGGCCTGAAGAGTGGCTTCGTCCGTTCCGCCATCTTGAATTATTTTCGACAACTTTCGCTCGGACCGCGTCAACCATCCCTTTTTTCCCCTCCTAGACTGCTTCGCATCCTCCATACTCGACTCCAATCTTTCGCTACTGAGTTTATAATCCCGGGTTTCGGCACCAAATGTTCAGAACTCGAACATTTGAGTCAAGCAGGGCTGTATTTTAGGGAGAGGAACAATCACGAACTAACACCAACGACAGACAAATGGCAAATGCACTTGTATTAACTCAAACAGGTCCCAGCTAAGCTGGCGCAAGGATACATAAAAGTAGATCCCCTGGTAGCTGGCACAATCCATATACATATAACACACCTGACGACACAACTTTGAAAATAAACAGTCTGAAATGACACCAGAGTAGTCCACATTATGCAAATAAGTCACACCACTATACAGAAGGTTCCAAAAACAATAAACTGGTACTTTTAGGGTTTCAGAGTTTAGCAATCCACAACAGACAGAAAACCCGTTTTGTCGCAAGATTGTCGCAGCTATAATCGCAGATTGTCGCAAACAACCGCAAGTGAACGCCAAAAAACGCTGATTATCGTTAAGTTTACGACAATTCTGCGATACGTCTGCGACAAATCTGCGATAAATTCTGCGATTGTTTTCGTAACGTAGAAAAATACAATCGCACGCAAATTGTCGCACGTGTGAGAGCGGCTTTAGCGAAGCGAGGGCTTTGCGATAGGTTAAAGAGAACGCAAGTCTAGCGATGCGTGGTATTGCCGAAACACTCGCAAAATGCTGCGCTGGGGCTTCCCAAAGACCCTCGCTAACTGGCTGTTCACTACGGTTGCGACCTGTCGCAAACCGCTTTTTTCCCGACCATGATTACATCACGCCATTCTTTAACGCCCCTCTGTATGCATTAGGATTTCTATCTCGTGGCGGCCGACGTAACCTTTGACCTTTAGGCAACCTTGTTTATAGGTTTACAGACGCGGTCAATGTAGACCATACACCGCAACACTATTTCATAGTGGCGAAGTTGATCATGATCTTGTGTCAATGCATGCTCCACGAGACTGTTCTAATCGGGAACATCTCACTAGTCCGAAGGTTCACTGGTCCGAAGGTCCACTAGTCCGAAGGTTCACTAGTCCGAAGGTCCACTAGTCCGAAGGTTCACTAGTCCGAAGGTTCACTAGTCCGAAGGTTCACTAGTCCGAAGGTCCCCTGGTGTCTCACTGGGACATTTTTATCGGGCCACCCTGTAAATCGCCCCCTTTCTTAATACTGGTAGACATCCTTTAACTCTTGCACACCGCACCCAACTAGTCTCTGGACCATTTCAATAGCGAGGTTAAGATGCTTTCTGACTCCGACTCCGACTAGAGCTACGAGACTGAATTACATACAGACGGCTGTGGATCTTTGTTAAAGGAGATGAGCCACCGATCTGACCTAGATTATTTCACGTAATGTGAAATCGTGAAATGTTTTAGCGCCAAAGAGAAACCCACTCGCAACCAATCACAAGCCTCGATCGCAGACAATGACGTCGACACCATCGTAGTAGCGTAGCCTTATATGGATCGAACGTCTGCGACGTCGGCTCCAAATAATATAGGTCAATCGGTGGTCCATCTACCGATAGGAATATAAAAAAAAGATATATACAGCATGTTTTAGAAAATATCTCCGACACTACGCAAAGTGAATGTTCACAGTTACTCAAGGGAGTAGGCGCTGATATTAATAATGATCCACCTACTTTCCCACTTAATTCTGACCCATCCAGTTGCCCCATCCCACCCTAATCCACTTTTAGCTCACAACACATCCGCTGCCGAACCCATCCAATGGACTAGTCAACCTTCGGACTGGTGAACCTTCGGACTACTGAACCTTCGGACTAGTGAACCTTCGAACTAGTGGATCTTCGGACCAGTGAACCTTAATTTTCGGACTACTGAACCTTCGGACTAGTGGACCTTCGAACTAATGAACCTTCGGACTACTGAACCTTCGGACTAGTGAACCCTTCTTGTTCTAATCTATCTATTTATATGAATGATCTAAGTTACCAGTTAGGCATTGAGACTGTTAGTCACGCTATAACAGCGCGTTCAACATCTCAAGTGATGAAAAATATGGCGGCTATTTTTGTCAGCTAAGGTTTCGTCATAGTGTCAGTCCACCCTTGGTGTTACCACTGGCTACATATCGGATGTCCCCCCCAAAAGAGCCCCCAAAGGATTTTCCAATAAATTTAAAACTATGCAAGCTGCACTCGTGGTATTTTGGACATGCAAAAATATGGATATTACCAATCTATTGTAAAAAAATTCAGCCCTAAATATCAAACAGTTTTGACATGACGAAAAATCAAAATTTCAAGTGACGATTTTTCATGCCAAACAAATGTGGGAAGTGCAAGAAAGATCACGTTGAAATTAAACACTGCGTATTTCATTAACCATCCAATGGAATGAGGAACCGGCGGAGAAACTGCGCCGTTGGTGGCGCTGAGGAACAAGAGCGGTGTTGACACTAGAGGCGCTGACGTTGCTCTAATGGCGTTTTCGTCTGCTTCACTTGTTTTTTCGTGTTCCGTATTTTTGAGAAAAAATGTTATAAAATGCCGTCAGTGTGCTGTGTAAGTGGGTGCTCTACCATTGGTGGGCATAAGTTCCCAGGCCGAGACGACAGACGGCGGAGAGAATGGATAAGAAAGCTGCGTAAGCCATTTGATTGGTGGCCCTCGAAGTCCACTGTGGTGTGCAGTGGTCATTTTGAGGAGTCCGACTTCGTTCAGCAAACGTGGACAGGTTTGTACCGTACTGTAGCCTATAAATAACCAAAATTTGAATTACTGAATGTTCCAAGTGTTCTTAGGATCCAACTGAACATGCAAGAAGGTAATTAGAAGCATTCTGGATGTTTTTGTAGGCTAGGCCTAGCTCGGCTGATGTCCGAAAAAACATAACCATGTCATGATGTGCATCCGGTAATCGAATGTACACTAGGCTACTGGTGGTAGGCCGATCTAGGCCGAGGGCTACGGCGTACTGCTACTGCCTCGCCACCTGATCGAGACCTAGGCACTTGACAAGGCCAAGGGCAAGGCACAGAGTCAGTGACAGAGACATATGCCTAGGCCTAGGCTGTGTTAGCGTCACAGACAGGCTAGGCCTACAGGTATGCCATGCAAATTATAGGTCTGAAATGTCTTTGTTATTTTCAGGTACTGTTCCTTTGATTCGCAAGCTGAAGCCAACAGCGATACCCCGGAGATTTCCATGGAATATGCCTAAGCCTACCCCCCTCCATCGGCCAGCAGTTTAGCTCGAGACGAAAGGGCTGAGAGGCGCCAAAGTGCTTTGGTTGAGCAACACCAGCAGCGATTAGATGCCATGGAGGTCGTGGCAGCAAATGAAACCCATGAGGCCGGTGATTATAATGTACACATGGTAGGCCTAGGCCTACATCTATTATGTTGCTGATTGTGATTCTTTAGAATAAACTGAAATCACTGTAAGTTGTGTAAGCTAAAGTAACAAAGTGTAAAAACCATTTCATTGTAATAAGATTTAGAATTAGGCCTACGTGTATGCCTTGTTTGATTTACATATAGTTGATATTATCTTTTTACAGTTGATATTACAAGAGCAACTACATGTACTCCTGACATGACTGAGACTTCTGCACAGACAACATACCAATGTGATCCACTACTATCCAGGACAAACAAAGAAGCGCAGACCACAGTGCAGCCGATGTTTTGTGTGGAGAAGTTCTACGAGGACGACGAAGCAATACATTTTTACACGGGCATGGACAACTATGACCGGTTCTCCATCCTTCTATTGATTCTTTCTCCTGCTGCAAATCAGTTAACCTACTATTCTGGTAGCAAACCATCAATATCTGTTGAAAATCAGCTGTTTTTAACTCTCATTAAACTTCGCCAACACAAGACAGATTTCGAACTAAGCCGTTTGTTTGAGATTTCGGAGAGGAGTGTAGCAAATGTGTACATTACGTGGATCAATTTCATGTCATGTGAACTTGGAGAACTTGATATTTGGCCCAGTCGAGATCTAGTTCGTTACTATATGCCAAGTGACTTTCAATCAAAGTTTCCTACCACTCGTGTGATACTAGATGGAGTAGAAAATCCCATTCAGAAACCGAAGCAACCGATCGCACAACAGGCTACTTTCTCCAGCTACAAAAATAGGAACACGTCAAAAGCTGTTGTAGGATCCACCCCAGGTGGTTTAGTTTCATATGTTTCTCCATCATTTGGTGGCGCTACCAGTGACAGACAGATAATTGAAAGGGGATCATTGACAAAGATGTGTGATCCAGGCGATAGCGTCATGGCCGATAAGGGATTCAATGTTCAAGATTTGTTTGTTCCTGTCAACGTTGAGGTCAACATTCCAACGTTTTTCTACAAGAAAAATCGACTGTCAGGATCACTTGTTATGAAGGACAGGAAAATTGCCGCCAAAAGGGTTCATATTGAACGGATTATCGGCCTTGCAAAAACCTTTAAAATACTAGTTTCACCCATGAACAACACAGAGTCCTCTTTGGCGACCAAGATCACACAGCTGTGCTTCTTCTTGTGTAACTTCAGATCTTGCATTGTTAGCAGAGACGCATAGATGTATTTTGTGATTCCCACACAGAGAGAACTCTCTGAAATTCTGTTGCATACTACATGTAAGTAGTTTGTGATTCCCACACAGAGAGAACTCTCTGAAATTCTGTTGCATACTACATGTAAGTAGTTTGTGATTCCCACACAGAGAGAACTCTCTGAAATTCTGTTGCATACTACATGTAAGTAGTTTGTGATTCCCACACAGAGAGAACTCTCTGAAATTCTGTTGCATACTGCATGCAAGTAGTTTGTGATTCCCACACAGAGAGAACTCTCTGAAATTCTGTTGCATACTACATGTAAGTAGTTTGTGATTCCTACACAAAGAGAACTCTGTGAAATTCTGTTGCATACTACATGTAAGTAGTTTGTGATTCCCACACAGAGAGAACTCTGTGAAATTCTGTTGCATACTACATGTAAGTAGTTTGCGATTCCTACACAAAGAGAACTCTCTGAAATTCTGTTGCATGTATGTAGTTGTGATTGCTACCCAGGGAGAACTGTCTGAAATTCTGTTGCATACTACATGTACTGAGCAGTTTGTGATTCCCACCCAGTGAGAACTGTCTGAAAGTTTGTTGCATACTACACTACATGTACAGGTACTTAGTGGCTTATTTCATATAGGTTCTACATGTATGTCCATCGGGCTGGCAGAAACATTTAGGTGATTTAATGAGGAACCCATTAGGGACACACACCGCATGAGCTACTGCAAAATCCTGTCCGCAGTCAGGTGTACTTCACTGCGGACAGAAATATAGGTCATCCAGGTGTGCTCTGTGTATTTATATATCGTGGTATGCAGGGCTGGCCTAATACATTAGTTTCGCAGTAGCCCACGCGGACTGTGCCCCTTATGCCGGGCATTTTTGGACCGTCACTGGTATTAGGCCAGATGAGTTTTAAATGTACTATTTTTGTTGAGCTCAGGCGGGCCCGATCCTTGTTGCATCATTACCAAATTCTTGTGTTGCTTATTCCTTTGCACGAATTTCAGTAGTTTCTGTGATCCTATCGTCTCGAGCCATCATGAATGAATGGTGGAGTTACAATTCCAGGCACTGTGCTTTCTGCACCACACGAAACCAAGCTATTCAAAAGCTTTTTTATAGATTGAACACTCAAGCCTAAAATACCAGTTCAGGTGCGCCGAGGAAGGCGAGTGAATTCAAACAATAGGCCTAATGATTCTTGGCCTGACATCTGTACTGGGTAATTGAGATGTGGTTATAAGGGTCATGTCATACCATGTGGTTACGGCTATGTTTATTCGTGCAATAGACCTGTAATCTACCTTGGCACTGTGGGAGTTAGTCTATCTTAGTTTTCGAGGTTCCTATAATGTAATCCGAGAGTCCTCTTACCACCTGGCACTATGATTTTTCTGGGCAGAACNCTCTGTGATCATAGAATTCCGTATGAAACTAGTACCTTGGAAAATAGGGAAATGAAGCGAATTGGAACTGAATGTCTATGTCTTATAAAACGGGTCAAGTCAGTTATGCCACATTAAGCTCGGGCACGCGCGTGACGGAAATCTTCCTCTTCTATCCAGATCCGTGCAATTTCCTAATACTGTAATTGAGATGTGGTTATAAGGGTCATGTCATACCATGTGGTTACGGCTATGTTTATTCGTGCAATAGACCTGTAATCTACCTTGGCACTGTGGGAGTTAGTCTATCTTAGTTTTCGAGGTTCCTATAATGTAATCCGAGAGTCCTCTTACCACCTGGCACTATGATTTTTCTGGGCAGAACCCTGAGCTGAATAAAAAGGAACAAGAGCGACATATGAAAGTTGAGTAAATTATATTAATCACAAGTTGAAAATGAAATATAGGTATTCTATTATACCAGATTGGTATCACAGTTTGATATCACAGTTTGGTATAATGACAATTGGTTCAAGAACAATCATTGTCATTGGCAGTTTATCACAGTTGGTATACTGTATACATGTATTACATGTAACATCACAACAATGTCGAGACAGTATTAAGCCATCAACTCCAGAAGAATTAGCTACATGTTACATACTGTATTGTTATCACCAACATTGACTAGTATAAATAAATAAAAATTCTGAAAAACATGTTATTTTCTTACTTATCACTATGAATTACCAACGTTTGCAAATGTATCACACTGAAGCTTTGAGATTCTGTTCCATCATCACAAGTCCATGTAAGAAATTCAGAACAGATAAGACAATACTATATTCACAACAGATAAAACAAACACACATTTTGTAAAGTCCGACACAGCCTAGAACCGACCCATTGGAATGCAGAAGTGGGATATGCAACACATGACCGCAGTCACTTCCCAATCTACAAGATTACATATAATCCATACTGAAACTATACTCCCTGTAGTCCCTGTAATAATGGCGATCAATCACAGCAGGCTTGAAATATGAATGAAAGAAGTCCACAAGTTTTGTTCGCATGTCTTCAATGAACTTGTCATCTCTACTGACAGTTACAACCTTCATGTACCTTGGAGAAAACACAATGAACTTACATACACTGGCCTTAGTACAGATCAACTGTCCTTGAATCTGGTAGTAGTATGCATGTTTTTTATCAAGTGAGAGTGCACCATCTTCTTGAATGAGATAATCTACTGTTTGGTCACTGATGTCTTTGTCCCTGGCAGTGTACGGACATTTAACTTCAACCACGGTGTCATCATCAATCACTGCATCAGGGGTAGCTGCCAGAAACGGAGAGGTGGAGTCGATAAAGATCCCGCACTTCTTCGTAACAATGTTGGACAAGTTTTCATATTTTTCAATTGCTACATGTTCATACTTCTTACCATGAGAAGTGGCAGCAGAAGTGAAATACTTTGGAGCTACCAATGACCTAGCTAATATGTTCATATCTGCAGTTTTGGCTTTACAAATCTTCCCGAAATTTGAGGATGTGATACGGATGTTGTGTTCATACTTCCAGCGCTTGGAGTCGGCTTGTTCTCTTGTCAGCATCTCAATTTCAGTGACATCAGATGGTCTGACTGAAGTTATCTGTGAAGATAAAAACACAGCTATAACTTTGAAACTTGCTTACCAGCAAATCTGATAGTCCCCACAGAGTGAGGATATTCCGCCAGTCATTTTTTCGCCAGTCACCAGTCATTATTCTGCCAGTCATTTCAAAAATTTTAGAGATTTGCCTTAGATTCTAAACATACCAGTTTAAAGATGATTTTATAATCTATTCAGGGTGAATGTTAGCATTCCGGTGAATGTAAGTACCGAAAGGGATTTCGGAGTTCTGGATCCTACGGTGGCCGGTAAGGAATATAGTAGTTTTGCACTTGATAAATTTGAAATCTTCATGCATGTGTTTACAAAGGATCAATCCCAAGGCTGGAAATAACCGGTTGCTAACCAATTTCAAAAATTGCTACACAAATACAATATTTGATTAGCAAATTCACTCCCGAGGGTGAAAAAAGTTATTTCCACCCTTGCAATCCCAAATGTGATTTGACCTCCACCATCAAAATTGAAATGTGCCTAATGGGCTATCGTATAATTTCCAGAATGACTGGCAGAAAAATGACTGGTGACTGGCGAAAAAATGACTGGCAGAATATCCTCACTCGTCCCCACAAATGGGAACTTCATAAAAGGTACTGTACATGTACATGTAAATGTAGTGTGGAGCGTTTTTCAGGGGCAGGTGGGTTCTAAGGATATTTCAGCATGATGGCAAGAGGACAGATTTTTCAATTACATGAATTTGGGCTTCCTTACACAGTGATCATATGTGAGAGCAAATGGGTTAGCAGGAGGGAAGAGCTGCATGATTGGCATAGATGGCATTTTCCTGGTTGACTGAAAATTGAGAAGGAAAAAAGGTCAACACTTAAAGGACAGACGTCACTTCCACATTCACAGTGTTCAGGATTTCAATATGAAGGGATTTTCAGCATCATCTCGTATTGGTGATCCGTAAGGTGTATATTGTATGATTTATTGCAATACTGCATGAGCCCAATATATGATACAGATCATCCACAGAGGATGATGCTCAAAGTCCCCAATAACTAACCTCATGGTTCAAAATAATGTTTCGAACGTGATCCATTTTCCCTTTTAATCCACGGAGGTGAGCAGGGCGAGGGTCGTAGTCAAGGGTTTCCATGCATCTGAGTTTCTGTAGAGCATTACACTGCATTGGACTACTCGTGTATGACTTTGCCTTGTGGAACGTTTGAAGAGTCTGAAAGAAATAAAAAGACTTAAGGCTGATACCATGTCCATGCACATAACATTACTATACTAACATTTCGTTACCGGTGTCTATTTGAAACATTATTCTAATCCACAAGTATCCAACATGTCCAAGTCTAAAACATGTTTTTTATAGCTTCACATACCTGGGTGCAAACCTGCTCAGTGATGATTTTACCACTCTTCCTGAACTCGGCTAGACCGAAAAGTACGGCGATGACATGCTTACAGTGAGCAGTTGGACCTTGGCCCACAGCACATTCACACTGTGCTTCCAATACGACTCCTGTTGGAAACTGCAAACTGATGTCAACACGGTACGCTACATTTTTTCGCATTTCGGCCCAAACAGATGCGGAGATGAAAGATGTGTTTCCATCTTGACAAGTTCGGATAAAGCGAAGGTACCTGGAAAGAAATTATTGGTTTGTTTATTCAAGGAAGAATTTAAAATGCCATTTGATTACCATTTTATGAAGTGAAGCAGGTTATGTGGGCCCCATTATGTAATACCAGCACAATGCACCTAGCTTGGCTCACAGCCACATCGCATGACACAACTGCTAATCATCACATTAATTTTACGCACCTCTCTTCATACATATCTTTGCATTTTGGTTCCATCTGTTTTTCAAAAATACAGAGGTACTCTGCAATCCTTCCGAGCCCCAACTTTGGAACTTTATCCATCATTCCATGGTGGAGATCTTTGTAACATGTGTAGGCTGGTAGGTGCATATTGTATTCAGGTTCTGTAGCTGCACTTGGACAATCACCACCCCCATTACGTTGGTAAAATTCAAGTCTGAAAATGAGAAAGATGACTTTTACAAGGAATACCCATGATAATGATATCTAGGATACGGAACATGATGAATGAATGTCACATTGCACAGCTCTGATTTTGGCTTTTCTGACATGCTGTTTTGAATTTGACAATACTCGCATAATTTGCGATGGCTCTCTTAGATATTTTGCAGACTCAACATGATCAGCAGTGATGATAGGCCTATGTATAGGCCTAGGCCGCCCCTAGGCCTACTAATTAGGCCTCGGCCTATGTACAGGAACGAGTTTAGAATCCCAGATCAGTGCCCCCCAAAAAAGTCATCGATTGACGGAATAAGCCGCATTGTATAGCCTAGGCTAGGGGCCTAATACTAGGCCTAGCCTAGCCTAGGATTTCCATTGTGTGCCATGGAGCAACGTCACTTCCGAGCGGGGATTCTAAACTTTAGCCTGAATGATGATGCACCACGGATGGAGATGCATGACATGCATGATGATGATGTGGTGTAGGCCTAGGCCTAGGCCGTAGGCCTAGTAAGTAGTATGAAAATGAGAGTTCTAGGACAAAGCCAGTTTTAAGTGGGATTTCATCCCAGTGAAATCCCAGTTAAAACTTCCTCAGTGTTCCTCCAGTTAAAAACTTCTCAGTGTTTCCCCAGTTAAAACTTCTCAGTATTATCCCAGTTAAAAACTTCTCAGTATTTCCCCAGTTAAAACTTTCCCAGTATCCCTCCAGTTAAAACTTTCCTAGTATTCCCCCAGTTAAAACTTTCCCAGTATCCCTCCAGTTAAAACTTCTCACTATCCTCCCAGTTAAAATTTCTCACTATCCCCCCAGTTAAAAACTCCTCAGTATCCTTTCACTATTCCTCCCCAGTTAAAAATTTTCACTGTTATCCCAGTTAAAACTTTTCTAGTATTCCCCCAGTTGAAAAACCAGGATTTAATAGATTTCATTTTATAAATAAAATCAGTGTTACTTTCAGTAATACTTCAGTTAAAACTATACTCACTTTCATTTCAGTGTTCCTTCAGTTAAAACTTCCTCAGTGTTATTCCAGTTAAAAATCTCCATAATTCCTCCAGTTGCAAAACCTTTATTTAATAGATTTCACGTTATATATAAATCTATACTCACTATTATTTCACTATTCCTCCAGTTAAAATTTCTCAGTGTAATCTCAGTTAACATCAAAAATCAGAAAAAATTATTTTTCTTAAAATAAAATGAATGATGAGAAAAATCCTCATTATAAATTCATAAGATCAATAGGAAAACAAGAGAGGAAAAACTATGAATTCGATCTTGTGTGAATCTCATCATAGTCACATGATAAAAGTTTCCTTCCTTTGAGAATTTCATATTCCTAATCTGTAAATGTGTACTACAAAGCATGAACATCCATATCTGTAGTAAATGCACTACAATTTATTATCACTCGTTTCTACAGGAACATTTAACAATGTGTGTCTGCGAATTCGGGTCACAACTTGAACTGAATGATAAAATTTTCCCCATTGAATCTTATCAGGTCAACGGAAACTTCATTCAGAACTTCTCATACAGGAGAGGTGCATTCAAGTTCTCATGCATGAGAGATATATGTTTTCAAAAATAAATGGATAATGCATTTTATACTTTTTATAGTCTGTTCCAAAATAAATGGGTAAGGTGTTTTTTCTAAAAGAATTTTATTTCGCTATTAGAGTTACTTCAAATTATCCTGCGTGATTACTATGTGTTCTGAAATAATTGGGATAATGTGCTTTATACTCTGTTCCAAAATAAATGGATAGTGAATTATTTTTTATTTAAAAAAAAATATTTTTAAATAATTTTGTGATGTTATGTTCACGAATTTAAAAAAAAAAAATTTCTTTAAATAAAATAAATATTTTTAAAAAATAATTTCATGATGTTATGTTCACGAATTTAAAAAAAACAAAAAAAAAACAATTTTTCTTTGAATAAAATAAATATTTAAAAAAAATAAATATTTTTAAAAATAATTTTGTGATATATTGTTCACATATTTTTTTTTTAAAAAATAATTAATTTGTGATATATTGTTCACAAATTTAAAAATAAAAATTTAAAAAAAAATTACAAAATAATTAATTTTGTGATATATTGTTAACAAAATTTTAAAAAAAAATATTTTTAAATAATTTCGTGATGTAATGTTCATGAATTTTTAAAAAAATAATTTTTCTTTAAATAAAATAAACGAACATTTTTAAAAAATTGATTTAATTATTTTTATTTTTCTATAAATAAACATCTTTCCCTGATGTAAATTTTATAATTTTCCTCAGGGGAGTGATGATCCCGATTTTCAAAGTTTTGCTCAAGTGAGATTACTGAGAAAATCAAATTTCATCATATTACGGATTTTTTACTCCGTAATGTTGTAGTAAATTTTTCTTTTCATTTGTGGAAATAAGCGAATTTTGTTTTGTTGTTGAAATCATTTTTTATAGGAACGAATTATAGGAATTCGTTCCTATAAAAAATTGCAACTGAAAAGTCCCCAAAACGAAATTGAAACTGAAAAGTCCCCAAAACGAAATTGAAACTGAAAAGTCCCCAAATCGAAACCGAAACTAAAAAAGGGGAATTCCCTTTTAAAAAATGATTTAATAAAAATTATTTTTCTTATAAATAAAATGACAAACCAAATTTCGTTTAACAAAATTTTCAAACATCTTTCCACAGATGAAAAGAAAATTTTACTTCAACGTTATGGAGTGAAAAATTATGGATCACTTTCAACGGAAAAAATAAATAAAATTTTGGAACATATTCCAAATATTGAACAACAAATACCTGTAAAAATGTCTTCTAATAATTTGGGAAAACTTTCACAAATTGAAAAGAGAGTTTTGGCTCAACGGCTAGGAATTTCTCAAGTGAGAAAATTTCGTGGGATTGAGCTTACTCAGAAATTAGAAGAAAAATTAAAAGGGAAAAACATAAGAGAAATTCAATCAAAAATAGTAAAATCGAAAATTTCTCTTAGAAAACCGCTTATTGAACAAGCCAAGGAAAAAGGCTATAAAAATTTCCAAAATCTTTCAATTGAAAAATTGAAAGAACTTTTGAGTAAACCTCCTGTGAGAAGAATTCTCAAATCTGATTTACTCAAAAAAGCTAAAGAATTCGGATTAGAAGTAAAAAATTCTATGAAAAAATCAGTTTTAGAACAATTGATCGAAAATCATTCTGAATTTAAAAAATTCAAAAAGATCAAATCTGCATTCCACGGATATACTAAACATTTTAGAATGAATGGACTACCAAAAATTGGGATAAAAGCTTATCTTGAAAAAATTAAACCAATTTTAATTGAAAAAATCAATAAGGAAAATAAAGGAGGATTAAAAACTATTATTATTTTACATGTGTTAATGAAAATGAAAAAAGAACTTCAGGAATTTCAATTAAGATCATTTCATATTCTTGCTGCAAATGAATTAATTAATTATGATACAGTAATTGAAAATATGTTATTAGAGCTTAAAAATCTTGTGCAGAAAGGCTCAGGCTGGAAATTTGAAGAAATTACAAAAATTGATTTGCATACAATTGAATATCACCCTTTTTCAGGAAGTAGCTACATTCCTTTACCAAAACAAATTCAGGATAAAAAAGCTGTTATCAATGTGAAAAATGAAGATCAAAAATGCTTCAGATATTCAATTGAAGCAGCTTTGTTAAAAATTGAAACTCATCCTGAACGAGTATCAAATTACAATAAAGCTGAATATGATCACATGTTTGAAGATTTAAAATATCCAGTTAACATTGAAGATATTTACAAAATTTTCGAAAAGAATAATCCTGAAATTGGAATTAATTTCATACATTAAAATAGAAAAAGAAAATAATAAATTTTATGAAATTGTTCCGAGAAAAATTTCAGATAAAATTCTGCCAGAAGAATCTTATATTAATTTGTTATATTACAAAGCAGAAGAAACTGAAGTTGATGAAAAGGAAAAAATTCAAGATGTAAAAGATGATATAAATTACCATTATGCATGGATTAAAAACTTTTCGCGGCTTGTTTCAGCATCTCATTCTAAACATAATGGGACTATTGAAATATGTTTTAGATGCATGAAAGTTATTTCTGCAGAAACAAGTGAACTTCGAGAAAAAAGATTCAAGAAACATCTAGAAAACTGTAATAAGCATGAAATTTCAAAAATTTGCATGCCAACAGAAGAAGATGATATTTTGAAATTTCAAAAATACGATGCATTGGAAAAACATCCCATTGTTATTATTGCAGATTTCGAATCTTATTTAAAGCCCATAAATCGTAAACTTGGGAGAAAAACTAAACAAATATGTGAACATGTATCAAACAGTTATTCACTATTTGTTCAGTTTGACAAAAAACAAATTGATCAAAAGAATATATTATTCACTCATATTCAAGAAGATGAGAGTGAAAATATAGAAGAACATTTTGTGAATAAAATTGAAGAATTATGCAGATCATTTGCAACATTGTTTATATTGAATATAATTCCAATGGATCCTTTAACTGAAAAAGAGCAGGAAAATCATGATAATGCACAACAATGATATTTGTGTAAAAATGAATTTGCAGAAAATAATCATAAAGTTCGTGATCATAATCATTTTACTGGAAAATATAGAGGGACAGCATGCAATAACTGCAACTTGAAATTTAAATCACCACATTTTATTCCTGTTTATTTTCACAATTTATCTGGCTATGATGGCCATTTGTTTGTGAAAAATTTAAAAGGAGATTTAAATGTGATTGCAAATAATTCTGAAAATTACATTTCTTTTTCAAAAAAATGATCATAGATTATAATCCAATTACTAAAAAAGAAGAATCAGTTGAAATAAGATTTCTAGATTCTTTCAGACTGATGGGAGAATCTCTTGACAAATTAGGAAAAAATCTTCCTGATACTGAAAAGAAAAATCTTAAAAGATATTTTAAATATAAAGATAAATTCGAATTAGTTAATCAGAAAGGATTTTACCCATATGAATGGATGACTGAATTTGAAAAATTTTCTCATCCAAAACTTCCGAGTAAAGAAGATTTCTACTCAGAATTTTCCAATACAGAAATTTCAGAAGAAAGTTATCATCATGCTAAAAAAGTGTGGGAAAAATTCGAGTGTAAAACATTCAGAGATTATCACAAACTTTACCTCGAAACAGATGTTCTTCTTTTGGCAGACATATTGGAAAATTTCAGAAATAGATGTATGAAAAATTATTCATTAGATCCTGCTCATTTTTACAGAACACCAGGCTTTGCGAGGCAAGCTATGTTAAAAATGACAAAAGTTGAAATAGAACTTTTAACTGATTCTGATATGTATATGTTTTTCGAGCAGGGAATAAGAGGGGGAATATGTACCGCAACTCATAGATTTGCAAAAGCGAATAATCCTTATTTACCTGACTATGATAAAAAAGAATCAAATTCATATATTACATATCTTGATGCAAATAATCTTTATGGCTATGCAATGAGTGAAAAACTGCCATATAAAAATTTCAAATGGATGAATGAACAAGATTGTAAGAATTGGAAAAATACACCATGCACATTAGAAGTTGATCTCGAATATCCAAAATATTTACACAATCTTCACAATGACTACCCTCTAGCAGCAGAACATTTAAATGGAAAATTAATTCCAAATCTGCAAGATAAAGAAAAATATGTTGTTCATCATGAAACTTTGAAATTCTATCTTTCTCTTGGATTAAAATTAACCAAGATACATAGAGGAATTTCATATGATGAAAGTGATTGGATGAAAAAATATATTGACTTCAATACAAGTTAATACGACAGCATTTTAGTGCCATGGAAAAAATTATTTTTATCTCGTAATTACGAGATAACATCTCGTAATTACGAGATAGCTTCTCGAAATTTCGAGATAGTTTTCTGGAAATTTCGAGATAACATCTCGAAATTACGAGATAACATCTCAAGGTCGATCAAGCATCCCAAGATAGCAGTTCAGTAGGGACCCTGGTTATCCACACGGCCCATTGCCACTATAGCGGGAACAATAATACTGCCTGCTCAACTTCGGCCTGCCTACTTTCCAGGCAACAAGCAAATATGGAGCCCAGATGGATGATCCCATATGGGCCCCACAGAATTCTGCTCCCAAGAACGATATGGATCCCATTTTTGCCCAGATTTTTGTGGCCTGGGGTCCATATGGTAGTATGGCTATAATATCCCTGATGGGCCCCATATGTACATCTATATGTGGGTAAAAAATATGGGACTCACATTATGGTTCTTGGGTGCATGCCCACATGTTGCCCCATATATTCAACTATATAGGGCCCGTGTGTGGCCGATATGGGCTTTCACATTGGGTTTGCCATGCAAAAACGCGCAAAATGGCGTGCCGTTACACTTAGCAAAATACATCTTGTCATAAAACCGTTGTGATTCCATTGTTCACCAGAGTCTCTGCGGGTGTAATGACTGGGAATGCCTCCTGTATGCCATTGGGTCATCATATGAATAAAAAGTAGCAAATGCTTTTACCTGAATTTCGCAGTACAAATGCACAAGGCAATTCTGTACAAATCTGAAGTAAAAGCATTTGCTAGTCTTTATTCATATGACCCGTTGGCTGCTATATAGTTTGGCGAACTCTCAGAAACACTGAGAGGGACATGTTCCGGACATGTTTGTCTGTGCCTCCCCCACAGTGAGCCGCCTGAATGACGTCAGCCTGTGTGACTTGTGTAAATGGCATTACCTTGGGCCACGTGGTAATGGGCGAATTTTACACAAAAAATTGTAAAAATACAAACAATATGGGTACAATTGGCACATTACCATGTGGTAATGTCATTTACACGTGCCACATTTTCGTAAGGGTAAATTCCATGTTGTTTGCTGTCCGAATCTGCATAAAACGGACATCAGAAATCCGTGTATGATCCGCAATATTTGTCGAACTTTGCTTTAAAAATAGTACCTGGGTGGCGAGCTACATGTATTCGTCAATCTTTTGTTTGGACAGTTGGCCAACGGGGGCGGGGGGGGGG
>NMRB01000604.1:271111-288579 GCA_002633025.1 Notospermus geniculatus
GGCCACTTGTGACCAAAGCACCAGTGACAGAGCTGAACAATACCCGCAGTGGACACAAAAGATTTAGGGTCGGCACGTACACTGAAGATTGGTTTTCGAAAACAGTATACCAGGGTGAGCGGATTTAATCTGAATGTGAATGACTGGTCGCACAAAGGCCAGTTCCGTGGATTGCCACTAGGGAATGAGCTCAGCTATAGGTAGCCCCCCGCCTTAATAAAGTGTTCATGACTATGGAGCCTTTGTTTCCCAGCATGTCCATATACAGTATAGGCCTACTTCTATGTAAAATCGGCCTTACGCGGGTTCGGGTCGGGTTTATACCTAGGGTAATATGGCTACGGAAACGCTGGCGAACAGGCCTAATAAGTACGTTTCATGGCCATGAAACTTTGTTCACCGGCGTTTCATCAGTATATCGCATACATGAAAATCCAGGTTTATTATACACAAGGATATACGGTTATAAATGCCAGGTTTCATGGTCATTGGTCATGAAACATTTGTGAGACCAAGCTGTTTGCTAGCCTGTCCCTTTTCCGTATAACTGCTGTGCAAAATACTGTGTAACGTTGTCATTGTGACTGTGTGTCAGATGTTCGCTAAGTGGCAATTAAGTGTCATGTCTGTAGAGCAGGATGTGCGTCCAGGGATGTGCGTGCACGATAGCCTTGAGTATACCATGAATACAAAATTATCTCGTAATAGGAGCAGTCAGCCGCGCATATTGCTAACAGACGGCAGCACAGTCTTAGCGGACCAAATGTACAGGAAATCTATTATGATCGCTGCTCGATCGATAATGACTGGGTCCGCTAGATGCATTGAATTGGGCCCTAGTGACACCTAGTGGTCAACTCGCTGACAGCTCCTATTACGAGATGTTATGTTATCTCGTAATTACGAGATGTTATCTCGTAATTTCGAGATGTTATCTCGTAATTTCGAGAAAACTATCTCGTAATTACGAGATGTCATCTCGTAATTTCGAGATATTATCTCGTAATTTCGAGAAAACTATCTCGTAATTACGAGATCTTATCTCGTAATTTCGAGATGTTATCTCGTAATTACGAGATAAAAATATTTTTTTCCATGGCAGTAAAATGCTTTCGTACATACCCCTTGCAAATTTTTTAATTTTTTTTTTATAGGATAATTTTTTTTTAAAATCTAGTGATGATCTAGTGATGATTTCTTAACTATTTCATGGGGAACTCCCATATTAGATTCTAACCAACCTTTAGTAATGATTGCGAGAGAAACTGCACCAGTAAGTTTTAACGCTTCAGTTAGATCCGGCTTTGACGGATCTCCTATATTTGTTTTTAATAAATATTTAAACACCATGCCATATCCAACTGTTAAGGCTGATAAAATTGCACCATTGTAAATTGTGTTACCAACATTTTTTAGATCAATGTTCGCTGCCATTTATTTTTTTTAAAAAAAATAATTTTTTTTTTAAATTTCGTGAACAATACCTCATGAAATTATTTTTTAAAATAATTTTTAAATTATTAATTCATTTATTTTTTGAGATGATTTTTCTTTTTCAACATGTGTAACTTGTTTAGATTTTTCTTTTATATTTGAAAAATAAAAATAAGTTAAAGAAATTCCCACAATACCAACAGCAGTAATACCTAAATATAAATAATTATAATTATTTTTTGATTTATTTTCGATTTCTTCAATATGAACTTTTTTTCTTCCTTTATTCATAGCACCAATCTTTTTTCCCCATTCTACGCGTTTGGGATTTTTTGACTTTTCAGTTTGTTTTGTTACTGATTTTGTTTCTACATTATTTTTCTCTTGTTCCATTTATTTATAAATATTTTCAATTTTTATAATTTTAAAATACTTTAATAGTGTATTTTAAAATACTTTAATAGTGTATTTTAAAATACTTTAATAGTGTATTTTAAAATACTTTAATAGTGTATTTTAAAATACTTTAATAGTGTATTTTAAAATACGCATTTTTATTTATTAAATTTGACTTTCTTTTAAATCTTGTATTTCTTTTTCTACAATATAAAGTTTAATTTTTTGATTAAAAATTTCATCTTTAATTCCAGATAAATAATAACAAAATAAACCTATACCAACTGTTACTGTTGCAAAATTTAAAAAATCTCCCATAACATCTTCAACAACATTCTTAACAGAATCTTTCACAACATATTTCATATCTTCCATTTCCATCTTTTATTTATAAAAATTATTCTTTCTTTTCTTCAACTTCCTTTGGAGCAGTTATGATAGATTCAGCAGTATTAGATCCTATGGACATTGCTGCTAATATTGTAGGATTCATAAATAATCCCAATTGTTTTTTTATTTCATTATTTATTATGATATTATCATTTAACTTTTCATGCAAGTTTTGATGATTAATATTAGGAAATAAATATTTTACTCCTTGAGTATAACCAAATAACAAATTTTTAACTAAATCATCTGCAATTTGAGTATTATACAATGTTTGATATTCATTGTACATTTTTTCAACATTTTTTTCTGAAGCTTTTTTAATTATAGCTTCGGAAACGTTTATTCCCAATTTTGATAATAAACCTGATTTATACAAATTTATCAATTCTGATCTCATACTGCTAGAAGAAATAATATCTTCTGAAACTTTATCGATATCAGACATTTATTTTATAAAATTTTTTATTTTATAAAATTTTATATTTTAAAGGAACTGTTCTGCGTAATAAAAGTTTTTTTCCTTCATCTAATTCTGAAATAATTTTTTTCTTTTTCATCTTTGGGCAAACATCTATTTTCTCGAAATATTTGATCAGAAGACATTTGATCATTCATTGTATGAATAATCATATGTTTACAATTTTCTCTAAAATCTTTACAAATTGCATTATATTTTTGAGTTATTACCCAAGCAGAAATTCCATAATGCCGACCACTGAATGCTAATTCAGTTAATTTTGTACATTTATTTTTTGATTCCCATAAATTTGCACAATCATCAATTATAAAAAGAGTTTGTAAATTTTCATCTTTAAAAATATTGATCGTATCTTCTAATGCAGAATTTTTTTTTAATTTGCGAATAACATATCATGAAATTTAAAAAAAAAAAATTTTTTTTTTTTTATTTGTGAACAATATATCATGAAATTTAATTTTTTTTTTAAAAATAAAATGGCTATTGATCGTATCTTCTAATGCAGAATTTTTTTTTAATTTGCGAATAACATATCATGAAATTTTTTTAAAAAAAATTTTTTTTTTTTATTTGTGAACAATATATCATGAAATTTAATTTTTTTTTTTAAAATAAAATGGCTACAGCTATAGCCATGATGATTGGAGGAGCAGTTGCAAATGCATCTGCTTTTATTGGGGGAAATGCAATCTATCATGCATTAGATGCAGAAAATGCTGCAAAAGAAAGAAAACGACATGATTTAGCATTAGATAAACTTCAAAAAGAATCTCAAGAATTTAATCAATGAAGAATTAAACATTTAGATTTTTTAAATGAACAAAGAGAAAAATATCTTAAAGCAATATCTGATTTTATTGATATGGAAGAATCACTGAGAAAATTCTATGAAATAAATCCTCCTCCTAAATTAGAATATATACCATCAAATAAACAAAAAAATTATGAACAAATGTATATTGCAGGAAGTATTATAGGATCAGCAGCATTATATCAAAAATTATATAAAATAAATGACTGATTTAACAAATGATAACCCTACATATGAAGGAGATGATTATGATCCAGCAGGCGATTTATCTATGGGAGAAAATTTAGATAATCAAATTCGAAATGATAATGCTCTTGGACAAGAATTATTAAGACAAGAACAACAACAAATAACTAGACAAGAAGAAGAGATAGAAATGCAAGAAAGAAGATTACAAGTAAGAAGAGAAAATGAACATTTTATGCAAATGTTACAATATGCAATGCAAAAACAAAATGCATTGGCAGATAATATTTTAGGATACGAAAAAGGGGAAATTCCTGATCTTACACAAGATCAACTTATTTTTGTTAAAAGATTAGAAAATATATATGGACTAGTTATTGTAAATCTCAAAGGGCTAATGAGACATTTTTCATATTATGATAATGCTTGGCAGTTCAAAGTTGATGAAAATAGTTCTCCTTTACAATTTACATATAAAACTGATTATTCACCAAAAGGAAGTATAATAGATTATACACTAGAAGGAGAAAAAATACCAACATATAAACGCGGAGATCTAAAAAAAATTGAAACAATATTTGGGAAAAATAAAAATGCATTAAAAGTTTTCAGATCATATTTCAAAGAATATGAAACACCTTTTACTGGACAAGAAAGAGGAAGAATTCCCCGTAGAAATTTACAGACTCAATTAATAGAAGAATCTTCATTTATAAGAACTAATACTACAGTTAATAATGAAGATGTAAATAGAATAGAAATGCAACCTATAGAAATAGATGAAGCACATGCAGATGATGAAACTGATCCTTTAATACAAAAAGATTATGAAGAATTAATGAAATTTTAAAAAAAATCTGAAGAAATAAAAAATTATATTGGAAAACAATATGAAAGAACTAAAAATTATTTAAAAGAAAAAATTAGAAATATTTCAGAAAAAATAGCACAAAGAAGATATCAAAAAATTAATGATGATACTTTAAGTTTAAGAGAACGATTGAAAAATTTATTCAAATTAAAAGGATTTAAAATAGCGACAATTGTTACTGCTGTTATTTTAACTATTTCTGCTATTGGAGCTTCTATTGGACATTTTTTTAAGGGAAAATCATCTGGATCAAATAAACCAAATGAGCCAAATAAGGGAGATGATTCAAATGATCCAGATGAAGGAGATGATTCAAAAAAACATATTCCAGATAAAATTAAAGATGGATTAATCAAATTTAAAAAATACCTAATTTCTTTAGGAAAAAATGCTTTAACAGCTTTACCGGGAATAATAGGAAGTATAGTTAGTTATGTATTAAAAGCTGCAGCTGCAGTAATAGGATTTTTATCTGAACATGTAATTATTGTAATTGCAGTAACAATTTTAGTAATTATAAAAATATTGACAATTAATTGGGGAAAAATAACAAGAACAAGTGATCGAATTGTTCATAAAAGTAAAGAATTATAAAATAAATGAACATATTATTTCACAATTCTCGAAATATGAGACTGAAAGAAGACATAAGTATAAATATGAAACTGTTAAAATTGAAAAAGCATATTTTCCTTTTACGTATTACAACGTTAAACGATCGTTAAATACTGATAATTTACAATATGTGATTGTTAATGATTCAAATGAAATTGTTAGCTCTGCAAATATTGTTATTCCAGAAGGACTCTATACATTGGCAAATTTCAGTGATATTATTCAAATCAAATTGAAAGAAATTGATTTTGATAACGCTGTAGAGTTTGTTTATTTGAACAATCAAGGGCGTATTGAAGATAAAATTAACAGTGATCGTTTTGTTCCTTATTTTCAAAAAGAACTTTGTGAATTTTTAGGATTAGATTGTAACGATGAATATATCAGAAATACAAAAGTAGGAAATTTACCTCCGAAATTAGCACGCCATCAAGAGTATAGAATATACTGCAATATTGTTGATCCAAGTAAAAATTTTGTTAATGGGGAAAGATCTAATTTAATTTCAACATTTATACCAAAAGGAATGAAATACGGAGATATGGCTGAATATTCATCAAAAGAAAAAATTGAAATAAATCAATATCAATATTCAGAAATAAAAATTGAAATAAAGAATCATAATGATGAAGATATTGTTTTTGATACACCATTCAGTGTAAAATTATTATTAGAATAAATGGATAACAAAGAATATTTTATTCTGAGATGTTGAAGATGTACATACTAAGAATCCGAAATGATCTAACTTTCATCATGAGATAATCATGTTTGGGCTGTAAAAGCAAGTTAAACAAAAGTAGTGAAGTATGTACAATATTAATTTATAACTTATGAAAACTGATAAATTAATATTTTCATTTCATAACTGGAGGAACACTGAGGAAGTTTTAACTGGAGGAATAGTGAAAGGATACTGAGGAGTTTTTAACTGGGGGGATAGTGAGAGATTTTAACTGGGAGGATAGTGAGAAGTTTTAACTGGAGGGATACTGGGAAAGTTTTAACTGGGGGAATACTAGGAAAGTTTTAACTGGAGGGATACTGGGAAAGTTTTAACTGGGGAAATACTGAGAAGTTTTTAACTGGGATAATACTGAGAAGTTTTAACTGGGGAAACACTGAGAAGTTTTTAACTGGAGGAACACTGAGGAAGTTTTAACTGGGATTTCACTGGGATGAAATCCCAGTTAAAACTGGCTTTGTCCTAGAACTCTCATTTTCATACTACTCTAGTAACCAAGCAGTCTGGAACCGGCCGAGCCCCGCATGCCCGGCGTCGGCGAGCCGAGGAGGAACGCTCGATTCAAAGACATTTACCTCTCAATAAGTTCCTTCTTCCAGCCAGATACCTTTGCCCCGTGTTTCTTCAATTGTTCTTTCACTTCTTTAAGGGTCAAAGGACCCAAAGTGACACTTGGATCACTCATAATTAGGCTTTATTCATCGTGATCAAGTGTGATCCATGTAAACAAATGGAATAAACAATAGGGCCAACGTCAGCGCCTCTAGTGTCAACACCGCTCTTGTTCCTCAGCGCCACCAACGGCGTAGTTCGCCGATTCCTCATTCTCTGAAATTTTACCTGCATAAAGAAGGGGGTTATCTCTGTTTATTGTACAATAATTTCAACTTTGTACTTTAAAGGCTTAGTCATGTTTGTGTGCTAGAGCAAAAAAATGACCAGGTACCGAAAACTCCAACTCGCACACCTGCAGGTGTAGTGACAGTGCAATTTCCGGTACCAGATTCTATTTTGCCTGTAGCGGTCTCGCCATTCGTGGTATGAATGTGAAATTTGTACCATAGACACAGAAAGTCCCATAGATAATACAGGTGATATTTCAGAAATTCCGTCAGATGGTTATGAAAGATATGAAGTGTTTATGTTCGATGTGATCCCGCATGACATTTATTTCACTCCGGTGTGATATTATCAGATCCACCCCATTGAGTGCCCGGTGGGGCATCCTATAACAGAAAAATCTGTTATACGATGCCGCGGCGGGCATTTAGTTTTACTAAGGCATGATTTTAAATGCACCCCCCGGTCACTCGGTTAGAGCCTTGTTTTTTGAACGCTGTTATAGAATGCCCCCTCCGCCACCACTAAATGACTGTTGTTACGAGGTTCAGCCATGTATACGAGGATTAATAGTCTTGGAAATATAAGTAGACGGAATTTTCAATGCCGTCCAACATAACCGTACTCCCAAATTTATTGGGTTAATATTCAGCCTTTACCATAATTTTCCTGTTGCGTGTCTCTATGGTTTAGGAGACTCATTTCGTGCGGGAATAACCACTCATACAGGCAGTGTATCAAGGACGACTAGAGCGCCATCTAGTGTCTGTTTTTCTCAACGTCCTCGTTTCTCAACGTCCGCGTTCCAAACATTTAGGGCCATATTCATAAAGCCTAGGTCACACTGTGGCGACTTTAGGAGGGCGAATTCCCACGAACTAGAAAAAGTGATAAAATCGTGGCAATTCGTATTGGGCTCCTGGTGGATTATCCCTCATTCGCCGGCATTCTTGGCCAGTCTCACAGGGGCTGCGGCTGTTTGGAAATGTTCAAAACATTCTCGGTCCAAGCGCGATTTATTTTTCATCGTACTGCATTTTCGTACTGCATTCTTGGAGCCAGTCGTGGCGATTCGCATATATTCTTGAACATTCGTAGGGGGTCGTAGTGAGGCGCGGGAGCAAGAATGACCACGACCAATCACGACAATAGCCCTTGTCACACTGTGGCGACTGTTGTGGCGAATCCCCGCGAACTGGGGGGATTATTTTTTGTCGTCGTCATTCGCCTGAATCACCACAAATGGATACGATCGCAGTACGAACTCACTACGATTGAGTACGAACGCAGTATGATTGACGGAGAACGCAGTACTCGCCACCATTCGCGGAGGGATCTTCCCACGGTTCTCACTCATTCGTAGTGGAGTCGTGCTCAATCGTACTAATTCGTACTAATTCGCGTTGCTTCGCGACTACGCGTATTGGATTCACGGTCAATCGCGCCTCCCTACGAATGTATCAAGAATATATGCGAATCGCCACGACTGGCTCCAAGAATGCAGTAGGAATGCAGTACGATGAAAAATAAAATCGTGCTTGGACCGCGAATGTTTGAACATTTCAAAACAGTCGCAGCCCCTCTGAGACTGGCCAAGAATGCCGGCGAATGACGGAGAATCCACCACGAGCCCAATACGAATTGCCAAGATTTTTTTCACTTTTTCTAGTTCGTGGGGATTCGCCCTCCTAACGCCACAGTGTGACAGGGGTTTAAATAGTCGCGTTCGTTCTGCATTCTACGTTAATCGTACTGCGTTCGTACTTAATCGTAGTGAGTTCGTACTGCGATCGTAAACATTCGTGGTGATTCTTCATGATTCCTACTCCACTCTTCTAGCTTCGTACAAAGTTCGTACATGATTCGTAATACATGCGTAATGATTCTTGTTCATTCTCACTTGAATCTTACTCCCGTCGCCGACATACCTAGGGCAATCTTACAAAATACCTACAGCATACGTAGGACATTCGTGTATGTAGGTCCAGACAGGGCCCCAGACAGGCGAATGACGACGACAAATATAAACCCCCAGTTCGCGGTGATTCGCCAAAAAAGTCGCCAAAGTGTGAACGGGCCTTAAAGGGTGTTTTTCTCTTAGACGCGACTAACTAGCAAAAACGCTGACTAAACAGGGGATAATCACACGTTCAAGTTAGACAGCATTTCATAAAGAGTGATTAGATCACCAGACGTTTAACCAACGTACAAAAGTAGACACCCGCGTGCAAGTAACAAAAGAAATGTTAAACGTCTCAAGGGGCTTGTTTATCTCGCGTGCAAACTGTCATTTCGCCTTAGGGTAGGAACACACTGCGAGCGAAATGGCGAAGCGAAGCGAATTTCCATTGTCCTGTAGCGTTACAGGCCATTGTCATGCTCCCAGATCTTTTCACCACATCGCTTCGCTTCGCCGTTTCGCTCGCAGTGTGAACCTGGCCTTAGGCGCGCTGAAGCTTCGCAATGAATCCACTCCGTAACCTCGAATTAGGTGCAGAGGAAGCATGGGAAGAGGCAGAACGAGGGCAGCCTGTTGATTTGCGTGTTTTTATAGATCATACAAATCCGGGAATCACGTGCGACAGCATCCCATGCCACTTGCTTCTTCTGATTGGCTGTAGCATCTGAACGTTTGTTTTCAATCACATCTTTCCGAATGTTTCAGCCTCAATTAGCCACATCCGCTGATTGGCTGCAAAATTGTCAGCTCCTTTTTTCGACATGTTGGGCTGTTAAGCCTAGTTCATACTTCGACGCAAAACCATCGGCGTCCGGCGCGCAATCAAAACCTACGGTGCCATGCATGACCGGGACCTTTGTTCTGACATGTTACGTACTTCGTTACATGATCTTTCAGTCACTGGGGAATGCCCGCACCAAGAAAATCGGTGATTTAGCGGGAAGTTAGACGCGGACAGATAAACGGCCGATCATCTCTTGTTGTGAATTGCGATCATCAAGGGTGTTTATCCACACGCGTACAAACCTGTTTTAACCAGCGTACAAAAGTTATCCGCGTCTAGGCTAATCGCGCGATGATCACCCTTTATGAATACGGCCCTTAGTTGACGATCAACTAAAAAAAGTTAGTCGACTGCCTCCTTGTTTCGCGTTCACAGCGCCATCTAGCGTCTTTTTTTCTCAACATCCTCGTTTCTGAACCTCCGCGTTCCAAACTTTTAGAAGACGACCAACGAAAATAGTTGTCGACTGCCGACGTCCTTGTTCCGCATTAAAAAACAGCGGTAGTGGCTTATTGTATTTGTTTTTCGACCTCCTTGTTCTTTAACCTCCTTGTCCGTCGTAAAAATAATTAAACTGTCGTATTTTATATTTGTTTTGCGTTTTTATATCTGTTTACTTACAAAAGGACATCTCGTTTCGCAGCGTCCTATTTTTGCACATATAACCGCCCATAGTAGTCAGTGGGTTTTTACGGCCACATAAAAAATTTGTCAGGTTATATTTGAAGGAATTTCTAGACAAGATGCTTCTGTATTGACTAGGCAAGTTTTCCCAGAGAGTAATAGATGAACATACTGTAAGTTTTCTCATTTCTGTACTGGTGGGAATCTGAAAATCTCTGTTGTATCTTAATGTTCGGCTTGATTAGACCGGTGTACTCACTAAAAGTGTCAATGACATAGGAAGGGGAGATGTCGTGGACTACATCGAAGGCTAAAATTAATTTCTTTTCAGATCTTCTGCACTGGAGGGTAGACCAATCTAAACATGTGAATAATTTTTGTGAACTTGTACCATGAATGCAGCCACTGACTAATAACGCCGCGCGGTACTGCTTGATCTAATTTCGCAAATAGAGTAATATTCGCCGAGTCAAATACAATGGGCCGTATTCTAGAAGCTTCCTTAACTCTAAGGTGTACCTTTAGCTATTGTTTGCAGGGCAGAATACAAAAGCTTAAAGTGGACCTTAGAGATAAGGAGGCTTCTAGAATACTGACCAAAAGCTCCGTATTCCAAATGTGGTAAGATGAAGGACTTGAACAGACATTCCAAATGTCTAGATTTCACGGTGGATTTCAAAGAGAATAGAGGATTAAGCATGTTGTTACACTTGTGAACAATGAACCTAATATGTTCCTCGAACGAGAGATGTTCGTCCAGACACGTTATTAAATCAACTGGGAATTATCATTGACTGAGAACAGGAAAATAACCTGTTTTGTTTTAAGAACTGTTGACTCGAGGTGCTGTTATTATTGTAATGTCAACATGTTATGCCTGCTTGCACGCACCCGTGAATAAATTTATTTGTCGATCCTTCTTGGGACGACTAATCCTCGGCGCCGGCAAATAAACACTCTCCCTTTGAATGGAGGTGCGAGGCCAGTTCTATTATGCCCCTGCCGGGATGTGTTGAAAAGATTTCGGTCTCTTTTGTATACATGAATTTCCACCAGCTCAGGTAGTTCGGGCATTTGCGCGACCCGCCTGCTTCACCAAACCAATGAACTTGCCAGCAAAACGGGCGGGTCGTGCATTTGCACGACCCGCCCGCTTCACGAGCAGTAAACTGGTATCAGCTGAACGCGCAGGTCGTGTAAAATTGATGACAAAGCGTAGTCTACTTCATAAGGATAATAAGCAAAAAGTCAATCTCCAGAATTCACAAATTTTCGACCCCAACCGGGGTCTTTTTCAAGTGGAACTTTACAATCTGAAACTCTAGAAAAGACTACTTCATAAGGAGATAGAAGGAACTGATAGAAGCATCGGTTAAAAAATGAAATTTGTTATCATCCATTCATCGTAAAATATGTACGTCTGCTCAACGTTTTATGATTTACTGTATTCCATGCAATAAAGTGGCCACGGCGGGAAACCGAATTCACGCGAAGATCATTGATACTTGTTGGGTTGGGATCGCACTCAGACCTGGGCGCCTGTGATATCGGTATACGTTTCGTGAATTTTTCTCTAGGCCCAAAGGAAACATCAGTCTAGGTGTCAGCGTATTTATGATTTACAATTTACTACAATTTACAATAGGTCACATTTGAAAACTCCGATTGTTTTGTTTCGATGGGAGCAGTTGAATAACCATAGTGAATATTTTTGATGAAAATAATGGTGTGAAAATTTCACGTTTGTCACATCTTGCTTATACATCTGTTAAAAACCCGTTATCCACCAAATATCTCTGAATTCGTTTCCGTTATATTGGATCAAATACATGGATGAGAGGTTTAAAGCCTGACTAATTACATGTGCATTCAAAGAGGTAACTGTTGTGCAAACATGGAAACTCCGGTGCGATTATTCGCATTGTAAACAAGCTTTTTCTTTCTCGGTAAGTCTCTCTACATATATGCTCAACATCTGTATGCTTTTAAAGGGCTGAAGAATCAGTATAGTGCTGAAAGGAATGACTTTTGTCAAAAATAAATCATTACCATTAGCAAGGTTACGAATATAATATTATTAGCCATGCTAAAATAAGACAAAAAGGTAATTTGGGAGCATGCTAGCAATGTCCGCAACCTCCGCAAAACGGGCCAGCAATCGCAGACGACATTNTTCACGTTTGTCACATCTTGCTTATACATCTGTTAAAAACCCGTTATCAACCAAATATCTCTGAATTCGTTTCCATTATATTGGATTAAATAGTTACATGGATGAGAGGTTTAAAGCCTGACTAATTACATGTACATGTACAAAGAGGTAACTGTTGTGCAAACATGGAAACTCCGGTGCGATTATTCGCATTGTAAACAAGCTTTTTCTTTCTCGGTTAAGTCTCTCTACATATATGCTCAACATCTGTACGCTTTTAAAGGGCTGAAGAATCAGTATAGTGTTGAAAGCAATGACTTTTGTCAAAAATAAATCATTACCATTAGCAAGGTTACGAATACATGTATAATACTATTGGCCATGCTAAAATAAGACAAAAAGGTAATTTGGGAGCATGCTAGCAATGTCCGCAACCTCCGCAATAAACGGGCCAGCAATCGCAGACGACATTTGGTCAGGGTTCCTGCAAGGTCTTAAAAAGTCTTAAATTTGGCACATCCATTTTCAAGGCCTTAAAAAGTCTTAAATTTGATAATTTCTGTGGGAAGGTCTTAAATTTCATATCAAGGCAGTTGTAAAAAATTAGCAGGAGATGTCGGGAAATAGCATCTCCGGGCTTCTTAAAAGTAGCCTACCCACTTTCTTGGCCGTGTCGAGCCCTGTCATTCTTCCCTTGCGGAAACCTTCCAGGGATGTACAGAAAAAAAAAATCAACTCGAGTGGAGACTCAGAGTCTCACTTTAGGGACAAAATGGTTCGAAACACTTTTTGACTCAAAATGAAACAGAAAATATTTCGGCCCGAGACAATGACACCTCGTTCCGAGGGAAAATATTTTGGGCCGAGTTGTTATTGTCTCGCGCCGAAATATTTTCTGTTTCATTTTGAGTCAAAAAGTGTTTCGAACCATTTTGTCCCTAAAGTGAGACTCTGAGGCCCGGTTGCACCAGTCATGCTCAAAATTGAGTTTGAGGTTGAGCTCAGCCGAGTAAGACTTAAAAGTTGAGTACGCCCCTTGTTGCACCAAATTCTACTGAGTAATACTCAGTTGAGTACTACTCAACAACACAAGAGCATAACTTCCTTCTACTCGAGGAAATGTTGCGATGTCGCCAAAAACCTTCTCACGTCGTCATTGGCAGAAAAATGAATATATTCATCCCGTCATCTTGTGTATGCCAAACATGTCGCCGATAACATTTTGGAACGCAGTTGCAAAGTACCGCAGTGACACGTATGCAACTGCAGAGCCGGCGGAGCAGCTGCATTCTTGTTAATACGATGCCGCAGTTCATTTTTCGATTTCGCCAGCTGTGTGCAATGCCTTTTTCCTTAGTTATGAAACAGAACAACTGGATAAATTCTTCATCACGATAATATTCGCCCCCCCCCCCCCACACACACACCCACGAGTGGGCTTTGGCTCTGATCAATCGCTGTGGCCTTAATTGGCTTTCTTGGTTATCAACTTCTTCCACATCAGCCACAGCATTCAAAAATAAAATAGCAAACCGGNATTTTATATGCTTCCTTTCTATTATAATGGAATAACACAGGTTGAATGATCTGATTTGGTCAAAAATTAACCCTTCCATGGCTGAATTTACATGAAAATCGGCGATTTTTGAGCCCCCAACTTTTGACCCGCCATTTCACAGGGTTTCAACAGTCAAAAACTGTTTGATTCAGTTCCTCTTGGTATTAGCTTCATTTGAGTATGAAAATTGGTGAATTTTTTTTCCAAAATAATTTTGATCCCTTGTGGTCAAGGGGGTTGGGGTACCCCCCCCCCCACGGTACAGTAGAAAAAGATAGCAGACACTCCAAACAGGTGAAATTGTGATAAAAAGGCAATTGACTCTGAGAGAATGTGTTTTATTCATATGTTGGCAGTGAATTTTGACTACTGGTAGCTACTTTTTGTGACATCATGTGAGGGGGTCATTGTACCCCCTCAAAACTCAAAGGTCAACCCAAACCTTCAAAAATTATATCATTGCACTCAATTAGAGGTAGATGAACTCATTTCTTGGAAATTGTGCTTTATTTTGGCATTTATTCCTGAAAATGCACAGGGGCTACAATTGCCCCACTTCGGTGGTACAATTATAACCCTTGTAAACTTTTTGAAAATAATTTATTTCTCAAAAATGAATTCAGTTAAAAAGGTATTTTGAATTGAGACATCCATCTGACTTGCATGACTACCTACATGCCAAATTTCATGTTGATATTCAACTGTTTTGGTGGTGAAACCCTTAAAAACCAGAAAAGGGGGCTAGAATTGTACCACTTTACCCTACATAAGTTATGTGGGTCAAAGATGTCATTTAAATCATTTATACTGCAAAAGAAATGAATGGCTCATCGTTAATTCCAATATAGGGCCTGCAATTGATCACCACACAGGTGATGTAGAGAAAGGAAGAAACATATTTTTTACGTGAAATGGGACTTAAACAGTGAAAACACTAATCATGAGACATACCGATTAGAAAGATTAAGTACAGGTGTGATAAAATATAATGTCCTCACCCTCCTGGTGTCCCCCTGCATGGTTTGTCATAGGATTAAGGGTCTTGGTCTCTCTAGGGTCCTATTCAATGGTGCCGCTTAATCCGTAAATGTATTGTTGGGGGACATCACATATCGGGGACATTAGATTCTTTTACACTGGTACCCTGCATCATCAGAGTCAAAGTTAAAGCGAACTGGTCATGCCAGTCAAGGTGTCTTAAAGGAGAATCAAACGATATTGAGTCAATTACGTACAGCCCTCACATTGGGAATTTGTTGCCAACTAAGAGCATTATCTGCGCAACTGCTGTGGCTTTGCTGCCTCCGAATAACGTTTAAAACAATAAAGAAATGAATGGCTCATCGTTAATTCCAATATAGGGCCTGTAATTGATCATCACACAGGTGATGTAGAGAAAGGAAGAAACATATTTTTTACGTGAAATGGGACTTTAACAGTGAAAACACTAATCATGAAACATACCGATTAGAAAGATTAAGTACAGGTGTGATAAAATATAATGTCCCCACCCTCCTGGTGTCCCCCTGCATGGTTTGTCACAGGATTAAGGGTCTCTCTAGGGTCCTATTCAATGGTGCCGCTTAATCCGTAAATGTATTGTTGGGGGACATCACATATTGGGGACATTAGATTCTTTTACACTGGTACCCTGCATCATCAGAGTCAAAGTTAAAGCGAACTGGTCATGCCAGTCGAGGTGTCTTAATGGAGAATCAAACGATATCGAGTCAATTACAGCCCTCACATTGGGAATTTGTTGCCAACTAAGAGCATTATCTGCGCAACTGCTGTGGCTTTGCTGCCTCCGAATAACTTTTAAAACAAATTCACTGCAAATATGGGTTATCTAGGGCTTTAATCATCCACTAAAATATGAAATTTGCAATTTTAAAATTTGTGAATTTTGTGGCCCACGAAATTATTCTTAGTTATTCTAATTCCCTTTAAAGTCAACGTTTCGGTTTATAGTCGTGTATTGAATAAGATTTGTGGTCAGCCTGTGGTTTGTGGTAAGCTTACTTCCGCATTCCAATGGGTCGCGCCAAGGTTCTGTCGTACTACCCGGAGGAAAGCTGCGCTTTCCGAGAATCGCCCGTTATCACATGAGACACGGACCTGACCGGGAGTCCACCCGTGATCTCAGCGGTAATCTTTTCCGACCTGTAGGGCCCGCCCATTTATACACCTGGGTGGATAGATTCCAGCAAGGTAAAGAAACTTGCCCAAAGTTTCACGCCACAGTAGGATTCCAACCCGGGACTCTCTAAGCGCTTGTCGGACACCTGAACCGCTACACCATCGTGGCCCTATCAAGAGGACTACAAGAGGCACAAAGACAAGTGCTGTCAGTGACATGATGGAAAGCATTTTATCCTTTGGTGCCATAAGATAAATCGTGTCGTGTGTCTCAAACTTCCCTTCTGAGCGAAGATTATCATGAACTCAAGTTGAACCACAACTTTTCCATTGTCACATCATGCCCTGGCAAACCCAAACAATTCAAAAGTTGTGGTTCAAGATAATCTTCGTTTGGTGCATACGGCCCATAAAGTTGCGGTGGCCATATTGGCCACAGTTTTGGATTTTACCATTATCCTGTACTTTTTTACGCTGTAAATGGTTTTAATGGATTCATTGACCCCTAAAACCCACGAAAAGACACCAAATTTATACATCTAGCTCAATTTTGAAGCCAATTCGTTAGGTGAATGTACAGGTGCGGCGGCCATATTGGCCACCATTTTGGATTTCGCCATTATCCTGTACTTTTTTAATCCTGTAAATGGTTTTAACGGATTCCTTGACCCCTAAAACCCATGAAAAGACACCAAATTTATACATCTAGCTCAATTCTGAAGCCAGTTAGGGTAGATGTGAAGGCGCGGCGGCCATATTTGCGGCCATTTTGGATTTCAGCATTATCCCGTCCTATTTTTACCCTGTAAATGGTTTTAATGGATTCCTTGACCCCCCCAAAACCTTGGTAAAGACACCAAATTCATCCCTCTAGCACAATTATACAATGAGTTATAATGGGTTTAGTGATGCGGCGGCCATCTTGGACGCCATCTTGAATTCCACCTTTCTGCCCCACATCTGGAATGTGTACCCAGGTTTTTTTCAATCTCCTAGGGGTCCCCTACAAGGATCAAGAGTCACAATTAGGGGACATACGATTGCACACAGGACCCCCCTCAGCCCCAGGACTACAGTCAAAAACACAAGAAATAAATCAGTATGAACTGCAGAAAGTGACAGATCATGACGAAATGCTTTCTTATATTTTCAGTTCCTGGCAAACCAACTTTAACCGCCGATAAGAGTACAGTTGCAACCGGAACAACAGTCACGTTCACCTGCACTAAAAACGCAGCAGACACGACCAATCCCACTTCATATAAATTTTTCAAGGGACCCAGTAATACACCAGTCACCACTGGAGTAACCGGAAACAAACTTGCGATTAAAGCTGCAGATGCCGACCACAACCTGGACTACACTTGCAAGGCTGTTGGTGCAAATGGAGAGTCGCCAGCATCTGATCCACAAAAATTGACCATAGGTACAGCACATACCTCAAAAATCGCCTTAAAATCATTGGGAAACAACTTAAACAGCAGT
>NMRB01000605.1:16174-67066 GCA_002633025.1 Notospermus geniculatus
ACCGCAGTTTTATTCCACAGTAGGCCTAGGTTTAATTGACATCATTTACAAATCGTACTGGTCAATTCATTTTGACAAAAGTGAAACTGACCCTCACCGCGGGATATCCATTACGATGCTCACCAGGCGTAAGACGATTTCCATTGAACATGTAACCCTGACTAGGCCTTTCATAACTTGGCCTGGATCGTGTATAGTCAATAATTCCCGTGGTTCGCAGGTTGGCCGCGGCGGCCGGATAAGTCATATTATACAGTAGTTATATACATGTACATAGTAGTTGGAAACGGCGTTTTATGTATTTTGGCCCATGTTATGTTAATTTACATAAAAAACGTCATTTCTTATTACATAACTACTGAAAACAATTAAGGACATACATGTACTCATCTACTTCTGAGGCACCATGTTTCTTTCTGTTGGTAATATATTTATGGGGTGTAAATCCCACCGTTCAAAAGTTAGCTGTACATCGGGTCCCATTCTCCTGTACAAAGCTCAGTTCTGGGTTCAATGATAAAGTCAGTGTCCTGAACTTCAAACGGGATTTTCTCAAAACGCTAAAGGGTGACGCGGTGACACCCGGCGGATTCCGATTCGCCTACCCCCATTGCCCAAATATTCAGAAAATATCAAAACACTGCTGTTATCAGAGAAAAAGGAGTTACGCCCCTGTTCAGGGTTTAGCGCCCAGACCAAAGCTACCTTTAGCTGACACGTGGAATGCGGATTGCGGAACGCGGAAGCGGAAAATGCAATGCATTTTCGTATACAACATATCGTTCCGCCAGGGACTCCGCGTCCCTATACCGCATTCCGGATGTCTGGTAAACGCAGCTTTAGATGAAACAGACGGCATGGGACACCATCGATAACACCAGGGCCGACCGAATCGAAACTAGCGCTATCAATCCCGATCGGAAGTATAGGCCAAATGCCAATAGGCACTATCCCCGAATAGAAACTCTGGTAGCTACCAGCTTTGATAGGAACACCGAATAGAAACTTTGTGGGTGCATTCCAATCCCCGGTCTTGACAACACTCGTGTTGACCAATTTCCTAAGTGTATTCCAGATGGCGCTGACGACAGCAACTCAGTCCTCTGCTGGGAAGTAAGCAGGATTTGAGGGAGACCAGGAGGAGTGCAACCAGGGTTGCTAGAGATGAAGCATCCACTATAGACCTCCCGTGCATATCTTGGTCCTTCGTAAGTGGGAGGCAGGTCGTTAAGGGTGGATAAAACATCTTTCACCACCCTCCCTCCCTTCTCATCTGGCCACCTTCTTTACATGTCTTCGTACACCAGGCATAGAGAAGGGCCAGGTGGAATCTCACTTTGGATATGACTCCACAATAGTTTAGCCCGGTGAGCTAATGAAAAGGATTCAGGCCGCGTTGGCGTTTTCTTTTTTTTGCGATGGATGAACATGGAAAATGAACCCTGACAAAAACGTATTCTTACCTTTACGACGAAGACCAATCCAGAAACCGTTGACCTTCAGGTTTGCGCTCAATGCTGCCGATGCTAAAAGGTTGCTCAAAGAGTCGGAATGGATGCTGGCTAGTGTCGCCTCCTCACGGCTGCAAAGGCGGTTAGCTATGTCCCAGCGAACCTTTGTATCGCTCAGCCTGTAGCACATGGTACTGTGTAGAAGCCAGCCTTTGTCGCATTGGATCCACGGCAGAGTGGAAGGCGTGGCTTAAAGAAAATGAAATGGTCCATGGACCATGTGCTCACTCGTTGACATAATAGTGTAATGACAGAGAGAGGCACATATCATCATCATCATCTTCTTCAGCATAAGGACTAAGTCCTGTTTACTGTATATGAGCGAACATCTGGGTCAAGTCATTCCCAAGTTGCAGGACTTGGTTTTGGCCACCAGGGGTAGCGAGCACAAAGGGGGCGTAACCCTACGTCAGGCCTAAGCCAGGCGTAGTGCTGGTCGATGCCCTATCTTCGACCAGCACTACGCCTGACTTAGGCCTGACGTAGCCTAGGCCTACTAATTTTAGGGCCTAGGCCTAGGCCAAGAAGGTGTGAAAAACACTAAGCCTAGTCCTACCTATCCGAACAAAGGAAAAGGCAACATCATCAGATCCCCCTGACACAGCAATCAGCACAGGCCTAGGCCTAATAACAGTCACACAACCAGTGAACATGGTGAACACTACTAGAACTGACTGTCATTGCTAAGGCCTACCTGTTACCATGGTCACTGTACTGACTGACCCCACCTTGGTCTCTGTGTGTCTGTGGTTCATTGAATAGTCACTAGATGGCTCCATTTGAATTGAAATGGACAAAAAGTGCAATAACTAACTTATTATTCGACGGATCATCACCAAATTTTTATTGTAGGTACACCTAATGCAGATGCATGATATATCATACGGGTTTTCAAGTTGAACAACATTTATCGGTCACACAAGTCAAAGTTGCATTTTCCAAAATGGCTGCCTGGCAGCGGTCTGTGAAGTCCGATCGCTCTGAAATTTGCTGTACACATGAAGGCTACAAAGGCACATACTTGTTAAACTTCAGAACATTCTAGCTCCAATAGTTAATGAGCTATGGTCCAATGCTCAATTTCCAAGGTAGCCACCTGGTGGCCGTACTGGAAGTCCGATCGGACCGAAATCTGCCACAGACATACAGGGTACCTAGATACATCATCACACCCAATTTGAACAATCCAGGACAAATAGCCACGAAACGTGCCACCAGACGATGAAATTTCGAACTTTGACCTCTGTAACCTTGAAAATTAGGTCAAATCAAAAACCCGGGTGATATGTCGTGTATCCTCATAAGATGTACCTACCATAAACATTTGGCGATGATCCGATCAACGGTTAAGGCGAAACTGCACTTTAAAGGTTTTCGGTTTATCCCCCTGGTGGCCAAGCCAAGAATCAGATCGGACCGTAATTGGGTGTCATAGGTCATTTGACCTAGGGGAATATGTGTACCCAGTTTCAGATCAATAGCTCCAGCGGTTACAAAACGTGCCCTGCTAACGGCCGACGACGACGACGGACGACGGACACCGCGTGATGGCTATAGCTCACGAGTGAGCTAACGAGGAACACACCTTAAGCGTATGGAAAGGAACTAATGTTTCGTCGCAGTGCCTTTGCCATTTGCTACTTACAATTATTTGAAGTCTTGCAGACGACAGGAAGCGTGTCAGTACATTTGGTGTCTTGCCATTCGCCGGATTCCCTCTCCATGGCAACGCAACCTTCATCTTTGCCCCGCTGAGGTTCGTTTTTGCCCCAGTTTACGTAAGTAACGGGCCAATTGTCGGACCAAATGAACATTTCAGGAATCTGCATGAAGAGAGATGATTAAAATTGTAACCAATCGCGCTCGACGCCAACCTATCATCCAGTCAGCGCCCGCCACAATCAACCCATCGTCCAATCAGCGCCCACGGGCTAACCAACCGCGCACGCCAGCATTGTTGTCCAGTTGCTGTGATCTCAAGTGGCATGGCAGGCGCGGATCCAGGATTTTGGGCAGAGGGGGGTCAGGGCCGCCGAGGGCGGTCGTTTCAGGCGGGCGGCAAAGATACCCGCCCCGACGGGGGGTCATAAAATTTTGAAATCTATAAAGCCGTAGACGCGATTTCCTGGCATCTCAGTTTCAAAACAGAAGCTTTATTCTTGCATTTTTTGCTTATTGTCGGAAATTACTGAAAAAAAACAATTGGTAGTGGCGAGCAGGCGCGGTCACGACCCCCAAAACCCCCCCTCTGGATCGGCGCCTGCATGGGTTCAAGTTCCAAAAAGATCCAAGAAGATGCTGGACAGTTCTCTTACCGTTTTATCAGTAGTGAGGCCGGTCCACACCCTACCATTCAACTTCGGTGGCATCTGCTTCAAGATCATCAGATGGACGAAGTAAAACTCGTAAGGATCCCGCATGGAGACGACAGTGGCGCCATCTGCTTGGCAGAAGCGATTCGCTTGGTCCCAGACACGAAGACCACTGTCAAACTTGTAACAGCTGTCCCTGTAGGGTTGGTAACCATTCTTGCAGGTGTTGATGGGAGTGACTGGGGTTGGGGCCAAAGAACCTGGAAGACAAAGAGATGAATGGGGGGTCACTTTCATGTCACGGATTTAAGCAAAGCACTGGTCGCTGAGGGCTTTGTGTCAATCTCCGACCACCAAGCTGTTGTTATAGCGCCGGGCATTCGTCAGCTGGGGAGCGCATAATGGCATAATGGTTAGGGCTGTGGACTCGTGATCGGAAGGTCGCGGGTTCGATTCTCGGTCGTGCCACTCTGTAACTCTCAACTGCCTGAAATGTTCATCGTGTGTGCTATATTGTGGCTGCCCTTTGGTTTCTACAGAAAGGTTCCTTGGGTAATAATATGTGAAGCGCTTAGAGAGCTATGAAGCGCTATATAAGAACTCACCATTATACATGATACATGTAGCTCTGGTCGTTGATTGGTCCAAAAACCTTATGGCGTCACTGCATATACATGCATAATGTTTATGTGAAATTCATATACAAAAAGTGAGATCTTTCATCTTAACACCCTCACCTTTCGGCCCTTGGCATAAGAAATGTCTTGCCTGATCACAAACAATGTCATTCCACTTTCCCGTCAGCCGAAAACCATCGTTGTAAACCTCAACGCACTCTTCCTGTAAGTTGAACAGAGTTACTGTCATTAGTATTATTTTCTATTTTACCAAAGTGAAGGATATCTACCATGGCCGCCCCCCCCCCGCCGGTTAAGTGGCATACATCACAACGTTTAATACTGAGCGTAAGATTAAATACTTGCCCTTTTCGTGCCTCCGTTTGGTTCACCATTTGCCCAGTTGACAAAGTTAACTTCGCTGTTGTCCATCCAAATGAAATTGTCACGTTTTGCTTGTCGATGGAGTCCGATGTAGAAAGGTTTCCTTGCAGTGATCTTGAGAAGAATGTTTGCTGGACAAGAAAAGAAGTACCAAGATAAGTTACAAGAGATTTAGACCTACGATGGATTCGGTTTCCAACCACTTTTGGGCGAGGCAAATGGTGTGACCAAAGGCCCCTCGAAGGCCTCGCTCGCCAAAATAAATCGACCGTACAAAAGGCAACGTTATCAGTCGACTGCAAGAGGCAGAGGACGGAAGAGCTTGGTGACAACTTACCCAATTCGTAGGCTGAGTTGATCGTGGCGAGGTGGTATTGAGGACCAAGATCGCGGCACCTCTCAGAGGCTGTGGTGTAGTTTACGGCCTGATCAAAATATTTGAAATAATTGTCTCCTGAAAACGGACAAGGTATTTCAAGAAGTAAGCTGAGGGAAATTATTGCCAATTCATCATTTCGACATCCCCGCCATTTTCGTTGGTTTCTACGCCAGATTTTGTGCGCGCGCACTTATCTGGTAGACAAACCAACCCACCTCATTGGCTGGGAGATACGAATTTTCCCAGCAGATATAACTGCGCATGTGCAGCTTGCAAATATACTAGTAGTGGTCCATGAACCATGTGCTCACCTGGGTGGAATGTACCAGAAGAACAAACAGTGTCAAGTCAATTTGTTGCAAGGAAACATCATACAATGTTAGAACTTTCTTTGCGGTATTGTTCATATAATATAAGCCAAAGTACATTTTTCCCTCAAGATGGACGACTGGCGGCCATATTTGAAGTGCAATAGTGCTAAAATTTGGCAAATATATGGAGGGTATCTGTATCCGTACCAAGTTACAACATTCTACATGCTGTTCTTCATGAGATATCGGCTGAAGTCCCATTTTCAAGATGGCCGGCCGTCCACCATATTTGAAGTCGAAAAGGGTCAAAATTGGATGTACGCATAGAGGTTACCTAAATACGTAACAAAACTGAGTACCTACTGTATTAAATTCGTCAAAATGACAAGTCCAGGTTCGTCATTTTGACGAACTGTTGACGAACATAAACAAGGGTTCAAAAAAATGACGAACGTGGACATGTCATTTTGACGAACCCTTGTTAAGAGTTCGTCAAAATGACGACCCTGGACTTGTCATTTTGACGAGTTTAGATACTCAGTTTGGTGATAATGAAAACGAACCTAAGTTCGTCATTTTGATGAGGAAAAGTTTTTCAGCGGCCAGTGTGTAGTTTATTCCACTGTTAAAAGCTATAATTACAGTCACGGACTTCGTGGCGGATTTCCCCATTTTCTCCATGCCGGAAGGTCAAGGCACTTGATCTTATGGGCTGGTAGTGCGTAATAAAAAACACCCCGTAACTTGTAAATGTGGACTATTAAGATATAATTTGGGGTAGGTTATTCAGAATTGGCTCCTTTTGGTTGGTATATAGTAGTCTAAAACATATTAGGCCCGTTAAAGATAATGTATCACGACTTCATTGTTTACATTCAATGTTTGTAAACATGTTTACATTATGTTATTGTGGATATTTGGGACATGCCAACCCACCAAAATGAATACTTTTGGAATCAACAGAACTTCTAGACAGGCATGCCACCAACAAATTACTCATAAGACAAAGAAAGCCTGGACATAAACAAACAAAACGTAAATAAACAATGAATTTCGTGGCCCGCGAAAATACCTGTGATACATGTACATTACCTTTAAGGGTGCAAAGCGGCTCTCACACGTGCGACAATTTGCGTGCGATTGTATTTTTCTACGTTACGCAAACAATCGCAGAAATTATCGCCGATTTGTCGCAGACGTATCGGAGAATTGTCGTAAACTTAACGATAATCAGTGTTTTTGGCGTTCACTTGCGGTTGTTTGCGACAATCTTCGATTATAGCTGCGACAATCTTGTAACAATACGGGTTTTCTGTCTGCAGTCTCTTCAGTCGACACCGATAATTTGGGGTTATAAACGATTTCTTGCGACATTGTGCGATATTTTGCGACAATCTGCGGTTGCTCTGCGATAAGTTGCGACAAGGTCAATTTTTTTTCAACATTTCCAAAATTTCACGATCATTCGCGATTGCCTACAATATTATCGCGAAGTCTGCGATACTTTGCGTTAATTTGCGAGAGCACATCTGCGATTGACTATCGCAATTAAACTCAGGCCAACTGTCGCACGTGTGAGAGCGGCTTAAGGATACTAGTTTCAGGGCAGTTAAATGGCGGCGATTTCGTATGATATTTACATTGTCCGAGAAAATTGCAGATAAAAAGAATTAGAATCATTGGAATTTAATGAAACTCAAATATGATATTCACAACAAATGCCAATCGATCCTGTAAAAATTTGAATCAGCTCCTATTTGTAATTTTTGAATTATTTGGCAAAATGTATGTACAGTCGATGTACAGGACGTGTACAGAAAAGGGGCTGTTTCACTTTGAATTGAAGATTACGATTTTGTGATTCATGGGAAAACTGAAAGTGCTACGAGGGATAATTCTGTGTTTCAGACCAATTTCAATGGTACAACGACCAATAACATTTGAATTAATTTTTTAAGACAATGGGTGTTTGAAGCCTTGAAGTTTCACATTAGAACCAAAATATTTCTAAAACAACTTGGATTATTGGTTCGCAAGTGAGTCAAGTGTAAAATAGGGGCAAAATAATCCAGTTAATCAATGAAAGTACCAAAAATAAGTCACAAAAGTAGTTTGATATCACTCATTTGGAAGAACAACGGCATAGACAAGAAAGTACATAGAATAAACTCTGTGCACAAAGCACAAAGAAGACAGTACACACCACAACAAGGACGTTACGAAACGAAGACAGCATGCACCACGAAAAGGATGTTGCGAGACGAAGACAACAGGTGGCGCTCGCGTCGCTGTTTTCTCCAGGTTTTTTGCAAGCCGTTTGTTCATTTAATCAAATAAACCAGTTTTTAACAAAACTAGGTTTTTTAAATAAACTTGGTTTTTTAAAAATAAAAAAAACAACATTTTAAAAAAGAAACTTGTTTTTTTTTAAAATAAACTTGTTTGTTTAAAACTTTAAAAACCTACTTTCTTTTCTGCAAAATGGAAAAAAACTGTTTTTTTTAAATCAAGTTTATTTGAAAAAAAAATTGTTTTTTTCAGATTCTGAAAAAAAACAAGATTTTCTTTAAAAAATGGCCAGGGCCATTGTGCTCACCTCTGTGACAAGTCTCCGTGGTTAAGTGTGAAACTGTGACTCTCATGGTGAATGTTAAAGGATCAGGATAGATAAGATAAAGCTGAACACACCAAGTACTTTCCTGTCTAGGTCACAGATGTCAAAAATTCTATTTTTCAAGATGGCCACCTGGTGGCCACACGTGACGTTCGTTGGGACTGAAATTTTAGCAGGAATGTACAGAATACTTGCATAGATATTTAGGCAACATTGAAACATCGTAACATTTACTACCGGTGAGACATGGCCAAAGTCAATTTTTCAAGATGGCCACCTGGCAGCCATGTTGAAATCCAATTGAACCGAAATTTGGCATATAAGTAGACAGTACCAAGACACATATTTAGGCACGGTTAAAGCATCCTAGCTCCCACTATTTATGAGGTGTGGGTCGAAGTCCATTTTTCAAGATGGCTNAAATGTGAAACTTTGAAGATGTTTTATCGGAAATATTGACATTTTTATGAAACGTCATGCTCGATGACGTCATCACGGGTGTATGATAAGGTCTCTCGCCAGTTAGAACAAAGTCAAGTTGTTCAGGTGGTCTTACACCAGCCAGAACAAGAATGTTTTGTCACACACCCACAACACAATAACATTTTCCAGGATTAAATATGTTTAATTTTTGCTCATTGACGGGCCTCAACAACACATTGCCTGCCGTGTGCACCGCTCACAACAAGTGTCCAGACTGGCCAGATTTTAACTGCGCTTTCTAGTTGGCAGGCAGCCTGCAACCTTTGGACATAGTGGTGCTGAAGGGGTTATTGTCGTCCTGGGTATAGCCAAAGTATACCCAGGTTCAATGTCGTCCAGACAAACTATACCCTGGGTATAGTTTGTCTGGACAAACTGTACCCAGGGTATAGTTTGTCTTGACAAAGTGTACCCAGCTTCCCGTATGTACACCTGAAGACGAGATTGGTATCGCAAAGGGCCAAAAAGGATCTAAAAAGTTTCGTCCGAGATTGTCACGTGCGTGTTGCCAAGATTCATGTGACCACAAAACTGATGACGTCATGAAGTACATGGAGAAGCCGGGAGCATTTCGTCATTTTCATGAATTTTCTTTCATGGGACACTTCCGGTAAACAGCCATACAGTGGGATTATTGCTGAAAAGGGCTGAAAATTAACGCTATACCTACTATAATTTGGGAATAGGGAGATCATCTTGTCCAAACAAGGCTATCGACTCCGTATGAACTCCGTCTTTAGCCTTGTCCGAATCGTGTCATCTTTTCCGTTAATGCATAAATTATTAATGAACCTGACCCCTACTTGACCCCGCCTCCGACCCAATCAGAACTTGCGAAACAAATCACCGTTGGACACTTTCTTTGCTCTTCACGCTTGAATTTGTAACACGGATTTTGATTGACGCGTCGATTTTCCTTCGCGGCCCGATGATTGGTTGAGGCTTTCACGACCTCAGAAACGGGAAATGTGGTGGATTCGAACCAGGCTAGATGGCCGTCAGGCCAGATAGACTGGTGAGAACCAGATGAGGGAGATAAGACCAATCCCTACAACTTTTCAAAAGGGACCCATAGTAAATTACCAAGCACTTAGAAGCTGCAGGCCTAATTCGAGACACTTCCGGTAAGCAACCATACAGTGGTATTATTGCCAGAAGGGGCTGAAAATTAACGCTATGCCTACCATAATTCGGGAATAGGGAGATAAGACCAATCCCTACAACTTTTCAAAAGGGACCTATAGTAAATTCTCAAGCACTTAGGAGCTGTAGGCCTAGTTCGAGGCTGTCCTTCATTTCATGATTTACGCTGAATATCAACCTCACTACACCTCTTGGTAGCTGGTTTAGTAGTGTCAAACTTCGATTGTCAGTATGGTGTAGTGCGTGTGTTTGTGGGTTCAATTATGAGCGAACGATCGAAGCCATGAGGTTGCCCTTACCGCCATTTTGACTGGCAAGGCCTAGATGCCATGTAACTTTGCGATACCAATCTCGTCTTCAGGTGCACATATCGGAAGCTGGGTATACTTTGTCAAGACAAACTATACCCTGGGTATAGTTTGTCTGGACAAACTATACCCAGGGTATAGTTTGTGTGGACGACATTGAACCTGGGTATACTTTGTCTATACCCAGGACGACAATAACCCCTTCAGCCATAGTGGTGGGTGTTGCGTGAATTCTAATTTTCCACACTTCAGCAGCGTATGGTCAGTGTCCATTCGGCTGGATCAATAGACCTGGGGGCGGACGTTTGTTCAGTTTTTAGGAGTTGGGACGAAGCGAACCTTGTCTCATGTCTGCAAAGTTCAGAACGCGAATCTACTGTCCATCGAGTCCGAACTGGTGAGTGTCCGCCATATTTATGGTAGTTTGTCTGCGTGATCAGATTTACCACCGTTGGATGACAAACAGTTTGAGCCAATCAAATTCGTTGTTTCATTTCATTGCAAGTTCAAGGTCATAATTCCATGGTGACGGGTTACCTTGTCCTAATTTCAGGGTTGAATCAAAAACCAGGCCGACACGAAACGAGGTGTGTGGTGGACTGGTTTGAACGTCATCGCCAGGTCTTGTCGGCGTCCGTTTGTCTGATCGGATGGATCGGCCGCGGGGGAGACGTACAGTGGTTGGCAGAAATATTAGGACACTTTCAAAATTGTAAGTCATTCCTCTTTTGCTTTCCTTTCATCCTCCCACAGCAGGGGTTTTTACCTCGCTCCTCTTCATCCACTCACACAAACCCCTGCTGAAATACAACAGCCAGTGAATCTGGTGTGGCTGTTCCATAAATCCAGTTGCACTCCCTGTATTAGAAGGATAACTGGAGAAATACGATTTTCGTGGTTTCACCCCCCTTGACCTTAAAGTTTTGTGCTTTACAAATCACTTACATCTTTCCAAAATTGACTGAATTTTATCACAGAGGTTCTTTCTATGTATAGGAAAGATTCTTATTATTTTTGATTGTTATAAATGAGTCATAATTATTTAGTATTCACACCCTAAAAATGCTGCATTCTGATTGGGCAATGGTTTTCTCACCGCCTCATGCTTGCCTGGGAGGCCTAATTTCAGCAGGGCTTTGTGTGGAGTGTATGAAGAGGAACGAGACCAAAGCCCTGCTGTGGGAGGATGTTTCATTTTGTCTCTAACCACTGGTTATTTCTTATTAATCAGAACATTTTTACTTGCCAAGTCGGTTATATAATCCCATGAGATTGTCCATGCCAAAGGTCATTGACATGGGATTGCTGATAGATGAATAACAAAGACAATCATGATGCGCTTCATCCATACTTCTGTCCCCCAATAGCTTTTATTTAGCCTTTGAATTTAGAGAGGCTTGAATAGCACCCATCATAATTATCTTTCTTGTCCATGGATCAGCAACCCGTTGTCTATAAGGTTTTGTATGGACAATCAGAGGGGATTATGTAACGCACCTGCCAAGGTAAAAATGTTCTGATTAATAAGAAAAATAATTAGTTGTTGGTAGAGACAAAAGGAGGACAGAAGAGGAAAATGACTTAGAATTTTGAAAATGTCCTAATATTTCTGTCCACCAGTGTATATGTAAGTTCACGGAACCTCTCTATTATAATCGTGATCAGAGGCGGAAACGTGCTGCATGAATTCTTTAATCGCATCCTTGTCGTGAATGAAGTTCAACTTCCGACTACGCAATTATTGAATACTTATGCCAGTCTATCATCATCATGCTCATGGTAATTAATTGTGAATGTGCTGCAGATTTTCTGGGAAGACGGGCACAAGACGGAAAATGAAAAAAACGATCAAAATTTAAGTTTGGATGTGTTTGGCGACCATCCGACTCGTTGGAATTGCCAAGTAGTATTAAACGAAAGGCACAAAATAAGGGGCCGTCTCAAAATTACATTGATGCCAAAAAAAGACGAACTGACTTCAAGGGGGAAAGCATCCTCTCGAAATAGGGTCATTCAGACGCATCTCCTACGTCGCACCTCTTCTGACCCTGTCACATTCCGTGCCTTTTCGGCGGGGAACCACCGACAGATTTTCTGTCGTCAAATCGGCCAATCAGAAGCTAGCTTATAGCGAAGTCCTGGCATAAAACCAACCCCGAATACAACTGACCTATGATTTGTAACGGGCCGATGTAACGGTCTTTCCCATTGGCTGCTATTTCGGGAGACTGGGAGAATTCGCGGAATAAATGGATCTTGCTTTAAATCGGAACCTCCCGGCAATGGGATCGAATTGCCGAATGAAAACATATTAATGTCGCATAATGATCATAAAAATGCATGAAATGAATAATATCGAACATGACATACGGTTAACGGTGTGTTTTTATGCATTTCCGCGCAGTATAACAAGGTATTCGCCTTTGATACAATACAACAGCAGGAGGTGGGAGGTAACTGGAACAGCCGGCATCCCCACTCAGAAGCGACCGATTAGCTCAGGGCATAAGGGAGGCGATGGCCGAGTGAAATGACCTGAGTCTCAGGATGGGGGGAAAGGGGCAGGGAAAACATGAAAAGATGAAGTGGGCACTTGGCATTGGCTCCTCGTCAACCATTATTATGCAATGACTTAGACATAATGAGAAACAGACACGGAAGTGACCTATTTAATGCCTAAGTCACTTCAGTACTAATTGTACGATGGCTGATACTAATGAAGACCTTGGCGCTCATAGGAATTCGGTAGATGTAGACCACATAAAAGCGTATTTGACTGACAGGAGATATCCAGCGGGGGGGGGGGGGCTTGAAAGTTCTTACCGAATACCAACAAAGTGGACACTTTTCCTAGTTTTAAGAATCCTGTGGCCACGTTAACCAAGTGCGATGTGTCAGCAGGGCACTCTAAACTAGATTTTAAAATGTCCAGAGGACAATTAATTATCCCTAGATTCTATAATCCTAGGACAATTTTCCCCAGGGCATAGTGTCCCTTCATCAGGGGACAGCTAAAACTTTTACACCGGCAAACTGCGGCATTTTGGTGTTCTCTTCGATATTTCTAAAGGTCTCACTCACCAGTGGGGCACCCAGGCTACCATAGCATAGCATAGCATAGCCTGGAGTGACGTCGATATTCACATCACCATCTTCTAAAGCATGTAGGGTGGGCAATATCGTCATGGCACACATCATGGCATACACTTTTGGAAAGCTCGCAGCTCATAGAACACTTCTAGCCAATTTTCAAAATCCTCCAGCTCTGTATTGATTGCTGTAGGTGGCAATTCCGAACCCCACACGTGCCTTCAAAATGGCAAAAATGCAGGAAATCTACTCCAAGGCCTACAAACTTCACAATTACCATGGCATGCGAAAACGAATTTTCTCACCCATGTGCTTGTCACATAACTGTTCCAAAATACATATTTTGGATATGTCATAAAAAATGGGGGGGGGGGGGGGGTTATTGCTTTTCGCTACGGCCCTTCAAAATCTCACCTTCATAATGCGCGCCATTGAACTGGAACCATCTAAATAGCTGGCCAGGGATGAACACTGTATTCTTGCGCACAGTGCACTGATAATTTGCTCATCAAATCTCCAAAACTATCTCTTCACAAAATAACTAAGACGTTAGTCTTAAAGAAATTAAAAATCGGGACACGATAGACCCATGTATATGGACGGAAATCAATCGAGTTTGAAGTACTAGATTTTTTTTGGGGGGGGGGGTGACAAATCGGGCCTCGTCCCCACTGGTGAGTAAGCCGAAAGGGCAGTCCTTAGTTACGCTGTGAAAGGGTCTGGTACTAGTTGAGGAAAGGAAAATTCACTGGTTTCCCGCTATCTCACCAAAGCGTGCGGGAGGTCGAGCGAATAATGGGAGCGAAAATCGCGATCTACGGCCATGTGCATCGCCATTTTTTTCCCATTGGGAGACCCAAGTGGGGTGTTTTTCTGTACATCGCACCCGATTTTCATGTTCAAACGATTTTTAGTACTGCCTCTTGATTATATCGAGGGCTCACACAGGTATAAACACAAAGCCAGGCGAAAAACCAACAGAAAACGGCAAAGTTGTGCGGTCCACCTGCAATCCTTCGTTAAAGCCATTGAAACGTTGACTTCCGTCTTGTGCAGGTTAAAACGGCTACCGCGCATGTGCGAGTTTCCAAGAAATAGCCATGACGATGACCTAGTTTGAACTGATCTATAGTCACACTTGACTCAAGTACGTTTATGAATACGGACCAAGAAGTCGTTAGTTTTCCCATGGAGGTAGAAAAAAACCACCATGGTTTTCCTAACTACAGGGTGGGCCCCAAAAAAAACCGCCCCAATTACAATTGCTCTGAAATCTAAATGGATTGGTCTACAGAAATCTGACACATACTGTCCTAAAGCACAGGTCTGGGAGATTTTTTAGGTACATTATTTTTATTTCTTAGTTCAAAGTCCTATGCAATGAGTTACAACCATTTCGCTAAAACTTCTGATTTCGCAATTTTCCGAGTTGGACAGTTTAACAAGACGTGTTCAATTTGGGCAATGTCGACGTTTTCTGTAGTTGGGATTGATTTAGGTCGACTAGACCTGCCTTTATTGACATTGTGGACAGTTCTCACAGTTCTAAACTTCTCTACAGTCCTCCAAACAGTCTTTCTGTTCGGGGCCTCCCTAACATTGAAATGATTACAATATGCCCGTCTCGTTTTAACGACTGATTTCGTCTCAAGGTAGATTTCTACCAGTTTTGCTCTTTGTACTGTAGTAAGCGGCATAGTCATTCAAAACTCTTGTAACACACACCGAAACAAATCCCTCGATCTATAATTTAATGCCTGAAAGACAGAAAAAGTTTCAGTTAAAGATGAAATTACAGGAATTTTTTAAAAGTGGGGCGCTTTTTTGGCCCTCCTTGTACATCTAGGCTAAAATAGAGCATACCACTCGTCTAACACTTTCACATGAGTCCACAGGATTAGTAGTGTATGATAGTAAACACTACAGTTAGCTTTGTATCCGTGCGCGTCTACACCAGATACGATATAGTGCGTATAAAATGTCAATATCTTTTGACGAAGTTGTGCCAGGTGTATAGGCACAACAACTGTTATGAGATTGTCGGTGTTTGCTTGATTTTTGAAAAGTAGAAGCAATACTTAATCTGTAAATATACTGAAATATGACGATGTATGTGACTGTGGATGATGAGAGTGTATGAACGTCGGTAAATGGGGCTCTCATTCATGGTAGTTCGCAGGGAATGGCTGCCCGGCAGCAACGTCAAAATGGTGGGGTAGTAGATTCATGTGAATAACAGAAAAAAAGAGCAGGACGACCCATGCATTTTTCTAAATCCTAACTTTATTACATTTCTAGCAGGATATGGATTTTCGCTGAAATCATGTGTATAGTTTTTGAAATATTTTTAACCGAACATAGCCTTCATCACCCGCGTGTGCAGTTGTGGCCTGTTGACAGATCTCCAAGGTAACCTACTGATCCAGTATCTACTCCTTGCTGGAGAAGTTTGTCTCCTCCATTAAGCACGAAGTTTGTGCTTTCCAATGATACATAACAATAAGGAGTTCATCTCAACGAATGTTCATTTGTGTCAGTGTGAATGTTGGTATGCCGCAGCATGTTTTCACCAAAAAGGCCAATGAGACGGTCCGGGCTAACTGTATACCATTCTCTATGCACCGATGTCCAGTTACGCCGGTCGTTACGCTGACTCCACCTGAACATCTCTGCCACCTGTCTAAATCACTGCGTGGCGTGGAATGACGTCACTCAAGATGGCAGCCTCCTCTGTTTCAACGTGTACCGAGTGAAAAGTGTAAATAAACAAAAGCGACGTGATGTAATTCGGACATTCTGATTGGTTATTCGCAGGGTTCTAACTGAACCCTACCGAAACGTAGTTGGCACGTCGCGATGTTCACCGCCTTGTGCTGTATCGTTCTACTAAAATAGTGCTCTTCAAAATAGGCATGCCATTCAGACCGTGAATACATGTTTCTTATTATGAAATTTCTCTCTCAATGCATCTTTTTCAGTAATATCAGACAATAGTGCGTCACCATAAATTATCGCTGGATCCGTCATCTCCGCGAAATGTGCATTGTACGTGAAGGATTTACGTTTTTTTGTCCTGTTGATGCCATAAGTTATGTGTCAAAACATTTCAGCAATTTATTTCACTAAGAAATGTAGGCCTTTTAGGCCATCGCATGTGAGAAAGTGTAGTTTGAATGGGGAAACCCGGGATTATCGATCGTCGGCCGGGACGGCCAAATTGAGGTCAACATGGCGGATGTATCCCAATCGACGTCATCTTCGTATGTACTTCGGCAATTTCCGACGGCCTCCGTACATATCTCGACTGTATTATGGGCGCCATCTTGCGCAGCGATACAGCGGTGAATTCTACCGCACTGCGCCGGAAGTGAGAAGCTTGACCGACTAACACCCAAGTTGCATCCGCATGTTGAATAGTCCCTTGAAACGACGACAATTTTGCTTGTAATTCAACATACATCGTGTACATAGCTGATGAATATATTTATTCCATCATTAAACAGGCGTTAAACCGGTGTTTATAGCAGGTTTTTCGGTGTTTTTGGTGATCTACTTTATAACGTTTGCTTGACGTTTTCCGGCCATCTTGTTTGTCACATGACCAGATGAGATCACATGACCACTGAAAATAAGTAGTCTCTGCAATATGGCGGCCATGATACATCAGAGTCAATGACGATAAATTAATAAAAGTCATGACTCTGTGGTTCAGAGTGGGATGTATCCTTGGCGACGGAAAATATATCGGAATTCGGCAATGTCGCTCGACAAACACAAGCCCCAAAAATATTTTCCTTCCGTGATAGGAAAGGGTTTTAGGTGGTTATATTGCTCACACATTTATTTTGATAAAATCATCTTCCAAATATCCGCTGACGGCGTCAGATCATGGCGGCCCGAGTCAAAAGTGTAAACATTGAAATCGCGTTCGTAATTTTCGGCGGCTGCGTTTACGCATCAATACTGATTACTTGATTATTATTTTGTGATATTTCGATGAAATATTTATTCAGGATTATAGATATGTATGGAATATTGTCAGTCAAATAACAACAAAGGAAGAGGAAATCACTTGAGTTCACAACAAGGACCTCTGAAATTTCGGCCAAACATGTAAACTTCGGCGATAATTTTACGTCACGGACTATAGTATTAAAGCGATGAAATCTATTTATCGACGATAAAGTGGCTTTGCAAGTGCTACCTTAATCCGCAATTAAATTCCATGTTCCATTTGCATGCGTAATCTGACCTTGAAAACGTCTTCATGACAATCACAATATCTTTTATCGATATCAAATTGGACGATTCAAAACAACAACTCGTCAGAATTTCGTTGTGTAACAATTTCCTTGTGTAAACATTTTGTGGGCCCAATGTTTCCAATGAAGGGAATCTATTTTCAGATTCGGGGAGAATCCCCAGATTCGGCTCGGCCCGCCACCAACAGCCACACCTGTGATCACCATACTTAGACCCCCGGTTGCAAAATCCAGGATCCGCCATTCTGCTGTTTATGTGAGACAGATGTGACGGATAAGCAAAATGTGAGTAAATAAAATATTGTTACCTTGGCTGCCCACGCTCAGAAGGCCGACCAACGCCAACAGGCCCCGCATCGCTCCAGAAGATAATTTAATCCGTCAGAGAAGTCGCCGCAGGAGAAATCACATCCCGCAACACTCAGGCAGTCTGTACCATAAAAAGATACTACACCAGTCGCGTCTTCTTGCTGCGTCCGAGTAGAAAAACGCAACTTGCCAAGCGATCGTTCGGTTCGTCCAGAAAGTCGCTTCGTGACACAGCGACCAACTCAAGTGTCTTGGATGTCGTTCCAAGAAAAACTCACTCGATACTTGAGCAACCGACATATGAAAGGTTACAGTAGTGTGCAACAATATTAGAACACTTGCCATGAACTGGAAAACGAAGTATTATTTCAATGAAATGACCCCAATGTAGCCATGAAACCATCGTTTCTTTCATTAATGGAACCTTCAAACATACTGATATTGCATAATGAATGTTCCAAAGATACCTGCATGATACCTTTGTCAATTTCTTGGGAACATACTGCATTTTAGAAATGTTGAATAACTCTAAGGAAACTCTCTGGAATGAGCTTCTGAGAGCGTGGAATAACACTGGGGTTGAATCTCTCAGAAAATACACAGACACAATGCCAAAAAGATGCGCTGCTGTGACTGCTGCCAAGGTAGCCATATTAAATATTAGAGCAAAATGTAGAAAAAAGGACAGGACTGATAAATTCGTTGGTGAAATGATCTCAGTACCTTTGCCTTTATCTTTTACAATGGCAGGAAAGTGAAATCCAGGGTCCAGGACCAAATGAAACATCAGTTTCTTAAGATTTGCCAAGTGTTCTAATATTTTTGCAGCCTTCTCTGTATATACACGCATGATATGGACAAAAGTAATTTGACTCAGGGGGGGGGGCAGGGTCCCCCCCCCGAGACAAACAAAAAACGTTACGGGTATGTGATTTTCATGCGGATTTTGGGCAAAAACGGCAAAAATGTCTTCTCCCCGGACCAAAAAGTTCTACCTGCCGCACACGAGTGCAATTTTGCCTCCAACTATGGAGATTTTTGCCTCCTACGTGCAAATGTCGTCGTGTGCGGTGCCCAGAGGCAGAGGCGGAGGCGGATTTTTGTGCCTCCAAAGCAGATCAAACATGTTTGATCGGAGGAGGCAAAAATCTCCTGTGTTCAACGACGTCGTCATCGTGTGCGGTGGTTGGAGGCGGAGGTGGAGACGGATGCAAAACAGTCTGACCAATCAAAAGCCGTTGTGAAGTCACGCGGCTCTGGAAAGATGGCAGTGCCCTTAGCAACGACGGCCTTCAAGATTTTTGTTGGTGACGAATGACGTCACGTCGCGTCTTCAGGAGGCAAATGTGCAATCGCGTGCGGCGGCTGACGCACCGTGTGCGGTGACAGGATGCTGAGACAAAAAACTCCTATGGAGGCAACGTCGGAGACAAAATTGCACTCATGTGCGGCAGGTAGTAAAAACAGCCCTGGGACTTATGTATGTAGGCCTATACGTTATTGCAGATTCACCTGATGAGGGTTAGCGTGATGCTACCGAAAACAGAGTTCTCAGAACTATGAAAGGAATTTTTCTGTTATTTGCTCCTTCCCGTGGTATTCAACACTCTAAGCTGCGTTCATACTGGGCTTTTAAAACGGTTTGAAAACGTTTTAAGATGGTAAAACGGTTTAGGGTGCCACACTAGAGGCCTCTTAAAACGGTTTGAAAGCGTTTTAACGAAAATGGTTCCAGAAGTGGTTTCAAAACGACTTGAAAACGGTTCAGCTAAAAACACTTTAGAATGTGGCCCTCTAAGTGCTGTACGCATGCGCAATAGATTCGCGCTGACAAATGCAAAACGAGGAAAAGCTCTTCAATGGCGCATCCATATTGGAATGATAGTAAATACCATTCATAGATGGCAGCACAGTCTGACTCGACTTCATTCCGGCGCGATAAAGCGATTTGAAAACGCTTTGTGACTGTAGTGTGGCGCGGTCGTTTTTGGTCAAAAGTGTTTCCCGGAAAACGCTTTCAAATCGGTTTCTGTGAGAACACAGCTTAAATCATTCAAAACTGCAAATGTCACGTCCTCATTAGCAAACAGTGCACTAATTATGAATCGCAACGAACTTAATTAAAGCGAATCGAAAGCGAAAAAATTGATTTAGAAATAGAATTTGAAAGGGGACGAATTTTCAGGAAAAAATGTAAACAAACTTCTCCAGAATGTCAACAAAGAAATTTTCGTGCATTTTGATTGGCTGAATTTTGTGTTTACAAACACCAGCCAAATGTAAACAGGATCCGCTATCGATTCGCTTTAATGCCGGGGGCATAGAAGGACTCGAGCCTGACATGATGCAGGGTCCTGGGGATCACCTCAAAATTGCTTGATGCCCAGAGAGAGGAAATTTTTTCATCTCCCTCTGGACCCTCTCCCCCTCCAAATGACGAAAAAAAGTCATCTTGCATCAGCACTTTTACTTCAGAATTATACCTGGTGTTTCTACGGAGGACCAGTAGGGTACAGTCATTGACAAAAGTTTATCTCCACCTGACATCTTGAATATTTCAAATACTACTGGACCAATTTTAACACGGTTTGTTGCACATGAAAGTACATCTTGTTGGTCATATTTGTGCATCAAAATTTTGGATATTCTGAAATATCGTCATTATGTAATAGCTCCTCAGAAAAAAACACCAAAAATCAACATTGTTATTACGTAATTTGTTTGTGGTTTTTGTTGCAGTTCTAATAGAGTGGAAGTTTCTAAGGATTTGGGGCTTTGTTTCATCAAAATATGTTAAGTGGTTGCTGAGATATCTGAGATTATCTGAATTTCGATAATTTGAAAATTTCCAATTTTTCACAAAATTTTGATATCAGTAGACAGAGCTCACTTCAAAACGTAGAAGTATGAAGTTTTGGAACTTTTAGCGTATACCGGTAAGCTGTTAAGCATGTTTGATATTTTTGATATTTTGACAAATATGCAATATTACTGCCCAAATAACGCAAAAAATTTCCAAAATGTTGTAAACCCATGTTCTGAGGTTAGCTTTATCGAATGGCATCAAAATTACCTGAAAAGCACGAAAATCTCAAATTATCAAAATTTTGATAATCTCAGATATCTCAGCAACCACTCAACATATTTTGATGAAACAAAGCCCCAAATCCTTAGAAAGTTCCACTCTATCAGAACTGCAACAAAAATCACAAAAAAATTACGTAATAACAATGTTGACTTTTGGTGTTTTTTTGTGGTGAGCTATTACATAATAACGATATTTCCGAATATCCAAAATTTTGATGCAGAAATATGACCAACAAGATATACTTTCATGTGCAACAAACCGTGTTAAAATTGGTCCAGTAGTATTTGAAATATTTAAGATGTCAGGTGGAGATAAACTTTTGTCAATGACTGTACATGATAAAACATGATAATCTTCCTATGTTGGAAGTTCTCTGCTTTCTTTCTTCTATAGAAATATGGCACCTCTCAGTCAGGTAGGCCTGTTTAGAATATGAGTTAGTTAGTATTTGCCGTAAAAGCGGCATTTTCCGTCATTTTGATGGATTTGGGGCAAATTTTGACATATACGTCATTTCTATGTTACAGCGATGTCATACAATGTTTAAAATGTACCGGTAGCTATCTGACTGATTTCTATCTATTGGTAATACACTTATAGGTTCTAAAACCGACGAGAAAAAAGTTAGCTGTATAATATGGAGACTGGAATTTGTAGTACAAATCTGTATAAGTACTGGAATGGGATTCCAATGAATGGTGTTTTAAAACCATTCATTGGAATCTTAAGTAGGGGTACAAAAGCTTCTGAATTGAAATGTCCATCATGTGATTTCAGACACCTCAGACATCAGACGGACAAAAAATCCATGATGGATCTGGTCACCAAATTGGTACTCTCAAAATCAGCTAAATTAATACAGTCATCAGTAAAACAATAGCAATAGGTTTTTCACTACGTCAACGACCCATGAAATGCACGTCAGTGCATTGTGATGTACTGGACGCATAAACATGTCAAGTCATCAGATGAACGCCGCCATTTTGCCAAAGTTTAGGCGATCGCAAACATTTTACAGTACCTACATATACTAATGAATCAATTTTGTGCATTTAAATCTTCATTCCTAATGTGATTTCACTAAGAAAATTGAGATGTAGATATTTGTTGTCTTGTCACCTTGCCGGCCATGATAGCCTTATCACGAGGCGCAGTATTGAATCATTTGCGACACTGCATACGGCCACAACGGGAACTTTCACCACTTAATTTGTTGAAAAATGGCCGAAACCTGTTCATCAGCTACAGTACAGGTCACAATTGACATCCCTAAATTCGCGTAAGTCACTCGTAACTTACGCAGCAACTCTCGAGCTATGTTACGAGTAAGTAACGCGTAACTTACGAAGTGAGTTACGCGGAGAGTTACGCGAATTTCGCTAGTTACGCGGTGAGTTACGAGGTGAATTACGCGATTTTGGCGAGTTACGCGAAACCAAAGCCGTGAGTTACGTGTAAGTTACGTGTAACTTACGAGTAACTTACGCGAAGCCGTAGGGATGTCAATTGTGACCTGTACTGTACCTTCATGGCCATAATAATTGGCTTGTTTGTCATTTTGTTACATTTCAGTTCTTCCCTGGGCCTACATCCGCGCGGATGCATTTCCCAGGAATTGAGTGATAAGGTCCTGGCTGTCACTCGATGGAAACAGTTCTCATGGCAGGAAAGTTCGAAAGATGTCAAACAGAATCACATCGTCAAGAACGCTTCATTGAACATATCTAGCGACATTTGGAAGAAATCGGGTGAAGTATTTTCATGAATGGCATCATGCAGTTAGTGTAGCTGGCATACTCATGATTGTACAACCCTGTTGAAATCAATCAACTGGTAAGCACATGACCATGGCCTGAATCAGGGCCTATTACATAACTCCACATCCACCGACCTGTCAGAACTACTTGTTCAAGCGTCAACAACTTTGTTCATCCATCTTTTACATGTGGAGAGGCATATTTTATCATATATTTGTACTACTAATTGTGAGAAAGGAAACATTGGTAAAAAAGGGAAAACAGGGAAAAAGTTCAATATTGCTGGTGGCAAGCATGCACTTGCACGTAAGTTTGAGAGACAAAAGAAAAGTAAATGATGAAGGTCATAAGACAAGTCAGGATGCCAGCACCGCCCATGTGCCCCCCGACCCTGTGCAGGCACCTCAGCCTACTCTTGACACTAATGATAGGCCTACAAGTTTTGGCAGTGCTCAAGTGGTACATTCTTCTGGTGCACCACCTTCGAATGCAATGGCTCATCATGTTCAGCAGCAAAGTTCACTCCTTGGCGACAAAATTGGCATCCACGTCAAAAAGGTTGCGGATCGGTGAGGAAAAAGTATGATGTCAGGGGTTGCGGTACCAGGAGGCCAACTCATAAGGATGCTTAGACTGGTCCCCTGTCGTAGTTCTCGCTTCACTACTACGACAGGCATTTTGAACGCCAACTCGGCATGTGATTGGTCAGCCAAACGTCATCAACGGTCGCGCCATGAGTCATCATCTATTTTTAGAGACTCCCGCAACGTTAAAAGTCTTTATTGCTCATTTGCATACGTGTGTCAGAAAACAGGCAATCATGGCGGACGCGGCCTGTCGTAGTAGTGGAGGAACGGAGCGGTACGACAGGGGACCAGTCTAAAGGATGCTGAACACGCATATTGGGTACAGCAAGTATGGACAACCATGAGAGTGAAAGTGTCGACACCGTTAAACCATTGGAGCTCACTAAAAGTGAGCCTCCTGGACAGGACTTCAGTGGGGAGTTTCGCTTGATAAATTTATCGCTGCTGAGGAGTCATGTCAGCGACTTGACTCTCCATTCTGCACTCTGTGAGAAGGCGGTGGAAAGGGCAAAACAAGGCCTCCCACCTATAAAGTTGATATGTGAGGAGACAACGCGTGGACTTGCGTCAGTCTTCAGGTGCCAGTGCTTAGGCTGCAACAAGTGTTTCCATCTTGCCTCATCACCATGAATTGAAACCTCCAACAACACTAAGCGGTTCGAGATAATTGTCCGGGCAGTTTGGGCTGAAATGGCTCAGGGTAGAGGATCCGCCAAGTTGAACGAGTTCATGGGAACAGTCGGTGGCAATGGCATGACTCGAGTAAACTTTTCAGCTATTAAGGAAGAAATAGGCAACTGGTGCAGGCAAGTTCTCGAAATTGATATGGAGAAAGCAAGGGAGGAGGAAGTGCATTTGACAAGGAAAAGTGGAAACTTCCATGAGAGACCCACAAACACAAACACACACACACACGTACAATGGACTGGGTGGGGTTCTTGTGGTCATTGGGTACTATTCTAAAAAACTCCTTGACTTGCAAGTCAGATGTAAGTACTGTTACATCTGCAGCACCGCTAAAGGGGACCCTCCTGATATACCACGGCATGAATGTTTCAAAAATTGGACCAAATCCAGCCAAGCTACGGAGGCCGATTGCGCATTGCAAGCATTCAACAGGTGCGAGGCTACTCATGGTTTGAGATACATGAGGCTGATAGTAGATGGGGACAGTTCGGTCCTAGCCAACCTACTGGCCAATGGACCCCATTGGTGTAGAGACATACAAAAGTTGGAGTGCCACAATCATGCCTGCAAATGCCTTAGAGGACACTTGGAAGAACTGGTGCGGGTTCATCCTCACTACAAAGGTGCTGGTGGACTTACTAAGGCTGTTCACATTCCAATATGTTCAACAGTCAGAGGCTCAATATCACGCCGGCGTCATGAAAGGGATCCGAAAGCTGCAGCTTCACTGTTGAAGAATGATATTTTGAACAGTGCCAGACATGCCTTTCGCATCCATAAATTTGCTCAACAGACTTTTGCAAGGCGAAGGCAGCTGATCACCAAAGTGATCCTGTTGGAAATGCTGCTGCTGCTGCTGCTGCTGCTGATGATGATGATGATGATGATGATGATCGGTCCATGCCAAATGACCCTGATGACTTGGATGATGTCCTCCGAGACCAGATCAACTACTGGACAGAGGGTTTCTCCAATGCTGACATTGAAAGTGCCAGAGGATATGTACCTGCAAACATCCGGAATTACGCTTCCCAATGCAGATATGATGCAAGATGTCATGAAGCTATTGAAAAGAGTAACTCACTCATGTAACAACCAATCTTGCTGAGAATTGGATGTCGATCAGATGTAAATTTGATGGTGGAAAGATGTTCAATAGGTGTAACCGGGGATCCTGGTATTATGGGTGCTATGGTACTGGTCAGAGACGAAACTTTGGCGCTTGCTGGTCTGGTCCTCGACTGTATGGAAGGTGGTGATCGGTGACGGCGCTTCCACATCGCAGCTATCATATGAACAGGGTCTGACGAAACACCAAGAGACCAGTAAGAGAATGAAGCTAACTCAAGACTACAAACGGAAAGCTTATAAAAGGAATCTTGCCAGACAGGTGGAAAGCGAGTCCAAAAAAGCCAGGTGAGTTGTGGTACTGGGAGTGTCCAAGTAGCCCCTGATGTTTCTGCTGAATCTCTCCAACAGCAAATGACTGCTTTTTATGAACAACAAGTTTCTGTCACCAAGGAGCGCATAGTTGCGATTGAGAGGGCAACGAGGAATCAAGACCCCTCTTCCCAGCGGGGAGCTGAACAGAATTCGACTGACATCTTCGAATTTCGGGAAAATATACAAGTTGAGGATGAACACCCCTGTGCAGAAAACTGTGGAGACTTTACTTTATATGGCACTTTCAAGGGGAACCAGTACACGCTGCATCTAGCGTCCAATGGAAATACCTAGTAAGTCACATTTTTGGGAAAAATGAGTTAAGGCCAAATTCATACTTACCAGGTATTGTTTCATCATAACAAACAGTTTTTGTTTGCAAAATGTTCGCCAAAGCGTCGGAAAGACAGTGGTGCACTTACTCGGTTTTTACGTCTAAGTCATCAAAATTGTGACTTACTACGTTTTTACCTTTGCAAATTCAGCATGAAATCAGAGGTAAAAAATATGAAATAGAAATAAATTGAAATAGAAATCGGGTTTCTAAGGTGAAAGACATTGCTTCCTAAAGTCTGGCAACATCTGTCTTCGTCCTAATGGAATGCGGAAGTCATGTAATGTGACAAAGCTTTGCGGTTTTTAATCATGCCTGTCGATCACTTGTGGTCGTTCCCCGATTGTTCGCGTTGTCCACCGGTCATTCAATAGCCGCGTGTGATTAAATGTCCGTGGAAAATCCAACGATCAATTTCCTAGCTTCCGCATTCCATTAGGTCAAAGATAGATGTTGCCAGACTTTACCAGAATCGAACCCACGGACCCTCGCATAAGGCATCAATCGCCAGCACTAAGGGGCAGCACGCCTTAAACCACTAGGCCAAATCCCCATCTTCAACTCAGAGGTAAAACACTAGGCCAAATCCCCATCTTCAACTCAGAGGTAAAACACTAGGCCAAATCCCCATCTTCAACTCAGAGGTAAAACACTAGGCCAAATCCCCATCTCCAACTCAGAGGTAAAACACTAGGCCAAATCCCCATCTTCAAATCAGAGGTAAAACATAGCAAATTGCATTTAATCCTGTTGTATGACATATTTTTAATTAGGAGTGTTTTCCACAACAAAACTCTTCCAAGTTGTCATTCCATATAAACCCATTTTTCTCGAAAGCAACACAATGTGACATACTAGGTATTTCCATTAGACGCTAGGCATGGGCTAGCAGAGGAGCGTGCTACTCGCCAGGAATATGTTCTCCAAAAAGCTGACAGACAAGCTGACAGACTTGTTGAGCCAAGGGGCCTAACATTTCATCCTGAGTACAATTTCTTGGCCAGCAGTACTGATGGCATGGTTGTAGACAGTGATGGTAATGAGTTGGGACTATTTGAGTGTAAGAATGTTCTAAAGAACAAAAGCATCAACTTGTCACAGGCTGCTGCAACTGTGAAGAATTTCTGTCTGCACGTAAAGAATGGGAAACTGGAGGTAAAACAAACTCACCCATATTACAACCAAGTTCAAGGACAGCTGCATATCTTCGACATGCCCTGGTGTGACTTTGTCGTCCGCTGTCAGAATCCATACTAACTGTTTACCGAGAGGATATACAAAGACAAGGAGCTTTGGAATTCCATGTTGCCCAAGCTAAAGGCTTTGAGAGCTGTACTCCCAGAACTGACTGCTCCTAGGCATGGAAAATACCCTCGAATACGCGAACAAGCAATGAATATAGCGTGTTTGATCAAACCATTTCGCCATTTACAGAAAGTGGTCTTCTCTAGTTTGATGATCCTCATCTTTTCAGGAACGCTCAGGTGCCAGCTGACCCATAGTTCCCCCCGCCCCATCGTGACATACCTGATAATATTACCAACTTTCATTTCAGTATCAACTAACAGTTTCATTTCAGATGATATGTCCCTTTCATTCCATTTCCCTTCATCAAAAAACTGGTCATTCATGATACATAATACCTATCTATCCGGTACTTTCAGTTCGCTGAAGATATAGAAGTCCAGTCAATCTAAATAAAAAAGGGCTCAACCCAAAACAAATTGCAACAGAAATCTTTTCACTTCAATGTGATTCTGGAAGGTCCTGACTACATCATACCAAAAATAGAGAAAAATCGAAAATCGGAAAGTGTCCTTAATCAAGATCCTTCATTTTCGCCCCATTACAATATTTATGGCCTTCTATTACAAATTCAAGTGTGCATGTCTGCTAACTTTTTTCTCGTCCGTTTTAGACCCTATAAATGAATTACCAAATAGATAGAAATAGGGCACCTCTGAGTCAGATAGGCATGATTTGAACATTTATGTTGTCGCTGTGTTGTAGAAATAACACATTTCTCATGTTTTGCCCAAAATCAACAAATTTGCCGTTTTTACAACAAATACGAGTTTAATTATGTTCAAATCACGCCTATGTGACTAAAGCTGCGTTTACCAGACATCCGGAATGCGGTATAGGGAAGCGGAATCGCCGGCCGAACGATATGATGTATACGAAAATGCATTGCATTTTCCGCTTCCGCATTCCGCGTGTCAGCTAAACGTAGCTTAAGAGGTGCTGCATTTCTATCCATTGGTAATAGCATTACTAATACATTTATGTATTAATTTCTATCATCAAACCGTTTATGGTCAGAGCATCAAGAAACCTATTCCAGTTCTGGAGCAAATTATGTGCATGGCACGCGTCGTCAGTTTTGTGACGCTTGAGCTTGCAATTGTACATGTGTAAGGTGCGATGTCGTGGAACTACGATTCTTTTCCTAAGAAATGTTGTTGGAAACTTTTTCGCCCCAGTTAGCCTTAATGCCTGTCTACACGATCATACATTTGTTCAAAACATCATCATACATTTGTACGATGATGTATGATGATGATGTCCGTGCTTGTCGTGGATTTCCGTCTACACAATGCAGCTAAAATTTTGAACATCATCATTATGTCATCATACTTTGTTCAAAACAGCATCATAAACTTGTATGATGATGTTCAAGTTTGTTGTGCATTTCGATCTACAGTCCAGCATTCATGGACATTTGTATGATGAAGTATGATGGAGAAAGGACAATGTTGGATGCTGTTCAAGTTTGTTGGGAAAACCGTCCACACGATCATACATTTGTCCATGAACATCATCATACAATTTTTTGGGATGTTGTGCATTTGTTGGCAAGATGAAACATGCAGCTAAAAATTTGAACATCATCATACATGTTCAAGTTTGTTGGGAAAACAGTCCATACGATCATACATTTGTCCATGATGATGTATGATGTATGTATGATGATGTTTTGAACAAATGTATGATCGTGTAGACGGACCTTAAAAAATTTAACATCATCATACATGTTGGTTGTTGTTCACATTTGTTGGGAAAACAGCCTACACAATCAAACATCTGTCCATGAACATCATCATACAAATGTATATGATGATGTTTTGAACAAATGTATGATCGTGTGGACAGGCCGTTAGGTTTATTGTCACTCACACCAGCAAATAATGTATTTCCGCAGAAAAAAATAAATTTAATTAACTTTCTTTGAATTTAGTTTAAAATGGCGGAGAAAAAATGTTGGGCATCAAAAATATTATTAATTTCTGATCAGATGAAATGGTCAAAAATAAGTATATCCAGGGGTACAAAAATAGCTTCGCAATCTCGGGTTTAACAATAGCAGTTTGTAGAACCATTCAATCCTTGTCTTCAAGACGATTCACGTATCGATCTCTGCCTGTTCATTCGTATCATTTTCAATTTGTGAATGGGTAAAGGAAGAAAATCAAATAACGACCGGGGTAGCTTCATTCATTGATCTTAAAGATTTCCGGAGAACGACGTTGAATGAGAAGGTTGTTGTGACGCTTGCTATCAAAATATAAAGTGTCGGACTTTGACATTTTCCAAGTTTGCACTGTTTATTAAACCTTAAATGCAGCGAAATTGTTGTTTGAACTCCTTAAATTAGGTAAGGTGCAAATCAAAGGTTACCCCCCGAACACCTCAGGAAGCCTCAGAAAGGAACTGCGTTCTGATGATTCAAAGGAAACATTTAAAGTGTTGGAATTGATCACTTTCACGGTGTTGCAGTTCCAACGATTTGGTTTTACCAGCACGGTATATTAAACTTTCGGAACACCCCGTATATGTGTGTGTGAGGAATGTGAGTTATACTGTAAACATTGTCATGATTGTCAACTATTGGCAGACCCATTCGGAACTTCCGAAGGCAACTGCTCGGCAATTTCCTTAGACACTCGCATTTCCCCTCGGACACTATTCCAAGGCAGCCATCTTGAATGCGGAACGATTGCCGTTCGTTTGTGAGAGTTCAAATGCGGTTCGCCTCATCACACCTGCGCATGAACTAAATAGGTCACATAAAAATGTTGCGTTATTGATCAACAATTGGCAGTTTGGGTGAGGTACCGGTAAGTTAAAATATAATATGCCTCAATTTATCCAACAAATCAGGTTAAACATCTTAACAGGCCAAAATTCGCGGAAATAGTTCCACGGTCCTGACACCGGCGGTCACGTGGGTTTGTTGATAAACAATATGGCTGCCTTGGACTTGTGTCCGAAGTGAAATGCGCCGCCCAGTGACAGATAAGCAGTTCGCCTCAGATCGCTCCGAATGTTGGCAGACCCACTCTTGTGCTGCCATCTGTTTTAAGACATGAAAACTGGTGTACAATAGATGGGAGGGACTTTGGCCTGTATTCCAGAAGCCTCCTTAACTCCACTTTAAGCTTTTGTATTCTGCCCTGCAAACAATAGCTAAAGGTAGACCTTAGAGGTAGGGAAGCTTCTAGAATACGGCCCTTTGGCCCTCATGCGACCTGAGTCACCTATTTATGGATTGAGACCCTTCTGATCTCTCTTTTTTGCCATGCTGATCTTCATGGGGCCAGACCTTTGTGCTCTACTAGGGTGCATATGCCATGTGTTCCCTGTTCATTGACTAAGCACCATGGGCCTGGTGTTGTGAAGATTTGCACCCTTTGGCACTTCTTTTCTTCCCCTGAGCTCAGGAGAATTTTGTGGGTTTCGCTGGCCAGCAGTAAGACGGTATTCCGATTTCTCATGCGTTCTGTAGATATACAAGGGCGAATCATGTGCTGAAAACCTAGACTGGTTCCCATCTTTGCCGCTCCACCCGCTGGCGCTCCTGTTGCGCTATACAAAGACAGACACGGAGTACCAGTTTGACAGGGTATTATGACGTCACGAGCTGTATTTGTTCGGGGAAAACCCCTGTATTATCCAAGATAGCGTCATGTGGTATATCATGGTAAGTGAGCTATTTGGTTGAAGCCGACGCAGTTTGAGAGCCTCATAAGTGGATTACGGTGGTGTATATTGTATTTCGGAGAATTTTTTGGTTGTATTGATTTGCCCACACACCAGGCACAAATTCTGAGTACTTTCTAGGCGGGTGTTGGGCAGGCCTAGATAAGTCGTGCGACGAGGGCACTTGTTCTCTTTCAAAACCCTGTTCGTTCGCCATCTCCTGATAGTAGGCCGACTCCTATGCACAGATGCATGCTGCTCAGTCTCATCGGTGTGCATCTCATAGCCACGATCTGTCAAATGGCACGTGGATCTGATCTAATTTTAGTTACAAATATTACGCAAAAAGCTGCGCAGTAGACGATCCGCAAGGAGCGTGCACAGTGTAGTGGACAGGAATTCCTGTCAAAATGGCGGCCCGTGCCTGTCTTTGTATAGCGAAACGGGAGCGCCAGCGGGAGTGCAGAGACGGGTGCAGAGACAAAGACGGGAACCAGTCTACTGAAAACCGAAATTTTCGTCCGAGTTAGTTGACTTATTTGGTCTTACCACCATCTGGGACATTACAGTTGGGAAAGTGTTATTTTAACCATCAAGGGACTCCTCAAAGTGTCGTGTACCAGATCTTAAAGTGAATGCACCACGTCAGTACGATATGTCAAATGTACCAACATTTGTTGGAATGTGTAATTTTACAGTGAAAGTTGCCAACTTCACGTTTCATTTTTATGAATGTTTGGTTTCGATGTCATGTTACTTCGTCCAGGCCCTAAGCACCACGACGTACATACTAACACATTTGAAGATGATACATGTGTCGATTGGCTGTGAGATTAGCTGGTGCGTGCGAGACATTTCACTGCTAGACTGACCTCACCGCCTGATTTACGTATTCAAACGGCTTTTAGATCATGGACGTCACAAAATTAGCACATTTGGTAAAATGGGCCTTTGAGATGTTGATCCAACCCACCGGAACAGCAGCTTTTCAAACCCAGCTCCTTTTCTCTTAATCCCAGTGTTCCATATTTAGCCATTACCATCTGTTTTGTTGACTGCCAGGAAAATAATGGTTCGTAAAATCATTAATCCGCCTGGAATACACAATTTCCTCCTTATCTGTAGCTCATTTTATGGGAACTATGGAGGTATATTAGGTCTGCTGTGTCTAAGTGTTTTAAATGTAACTGCAGGTGACGTCACGCCAGCAAATAGCATGAGAAGTTCTGTTCATACGTCTTTCGTAATTGGCTGTTTCAGGAAGACTGTATTCGATTGGTCAATTCGTAAACCAGATTACCAATATAATGATGAGATTTCGTTGATATCCTGTGCAATTCTGTGTCTGCATCAGGAATGTTCAACCATAAACGTTTTCTACTATGGCGGACATTTAATATGTCAGTTGAGTCAGAAGGAAGGAACTTGTATGGAGAGAGAAGAAGGGATACACTGCAGTGGCGCCCGGATGTATGAAAGAAAGAAGGTAACCGACTGACCTCTGACCTCCAGTCTGCATATTCTAATGGGACGCAGATTATGGGGACTGAGTAGCGCTAAGATGCGTACATGCGACGCGTCCCTGAACGCATTGAAATTCAAATTGGACGCTTGATGAAACGAGTCAAAATATAAAAACACGTCCACAGAAAATGAAGGGGGACGTATGACAGACGCCTGTTTTTCAGCTTCTGTAAAGAAAAAACGTCCATTGCTTTTTGAACGCATGCACGAAAAATTTAATTACATAAAAATTCAAGTATTTTGCTCTCAGATGCCAGGAAAATGCATCTAAAAGGACTTAAATTGTAAAATTTTTCGGTTCACCCCAGTTGTTCCAGGCAAATACTGTAATTGCTTTATCTTTGACCTTTTCCTATGGAAAAGTGGACTCATGTCATTTGTATTTGGACTCATGGATTTGGGCTTTGAAACAAGCAGATGAGTCCACTGAGAAAAAAAATGGACTCATGGAAAAAATCCTTCGCGCCACATCACAGGCATTTTATGTCCCGGATATAAAATGCCTGAATGATGTGGTGGGGATTACATCCATCATAATTGATTTGAAGTTCACCCTAAACAGCGTGGGCCAAAAATGTTTGCTGACCAGGTAAAAATTATGAATGGAGGGATGAGAACGAAATCCGGCATTATTCGCTCTATAGAGAAGATTGGGCAAGTAAATTGACAGGTGGAAAACGGAATTGCCGGAGAAGTAGAAGTAGTAGGCTGTCGCCCTCGCCACAATATCCAGATTGATGGGAACAGGGGGCGGTGGATTACTGTTTGTTGGGGTCATGTTGGAAGTGGACAATATGGACCTCTCCTCACACCCAACCGCTTTACTATAGCTGTCGAGTGTGAGGAGAGGTGTCTATGTGTTTAGCCATATACCAGCTTGATGGCGACAGAGTTCGCGAAGTGACGTTTTGTGGCGTTAGATCATGCAGCGAGAGTGGAGTTGCTGTGGCGTGTAACTGTTTCGGGCAGGGGAAAGAGAAATAATAGGGAGGTTTCGAAATCAACTTTATTTTTCGTACTACACATTAACCAGATTTTATACTGAATTTTCGATACACAAATAACGTTGTCGTTAACGTTCAAGTTTATCTTTTGATTTCGAAACCTCCCTATTATCGGGACAAGTCTACTTCCAAACACAGTAAAGAAAAAAGAAAGAAAAAAGTTGGGGGGGGGGGGGGGGNGGGGGGGGAGTCCTTCCACCGACCTGACTCGAACCCACGGATGTCGGAAACCATGCTTTGCCCATGCTGGGCTGGGCTCGCCGCGACAACAGCGAATATTTTAGTGATACAAATGCGGCGATGGCCTAATTCATAACTTAATCGGCTTAAGGAATAGATTGGGCGGAACTAAGTAGGTAATGATTTTGATGGTTTTTGGCATGCCCTCGTTATTGTAACCTACCTTACTAGGCAGACATTACAATCATGTACATGAATAAGCCGTCTGACTTGTGCGTTGGCATTACCAACTTTCGCTACCATCGACAGTGCGCAGGCGCGGCCATGACACTACGGCCATGCCCAGCGTATGTACAGTCAATGTACAGGCGGCTAAGGAAAAACCCTTCCTATGGTCACATCAGTAGCGGAAATGAAATATTTCACCTGGATATGGCGTCTTCAGGTGTCTACAAAGGCAGACATATCAACTTTAAACCAAAAGGAAATAGTTCATACGCTTCCTTTTTGCTGTTGAAAATGAGTAGTCTAGTGTTACTATGAAGCCTTTAGAAATATGAAGAATGCTGAATTCATGATTTTCTAATGCAATTTGACAAAAAGTATGAGGCGGAATTGTTCTATTTCACCTGGCTTGTTAAACTAGAGGTGTTGGTCAATAGAATCCTATAGAAAAGTATTCTTTTTCAAAACATCCACCCGCTTCCATTTTTTGGTTGAAAATGGTCCATTCAACCAAAGGGGCATCCTGAGAATCCCAGGGCTTCGCGCTCGCTCACTCGCACTATGCCCTGAGGACATCGGCCTGATTTCCTGGGGTAACTGGCGAAAGAAATCCTTTCGCCCAATCAGCATCGCGTTCATGCAATGACGTCGTTCATTCAGAGCTGGGCTTCCACTTCGAAGATGAAGATGGGACAAATCGCACTTCGATTCCCTGACAAACTCGCTGAATTTTTGGCTGTTCCTGAATTAACTTCGCGTCAAAATGATTCTCACGGATTATTTAGATAACGACTACCTATCAATAGGTTCAAAACACGAAGGTATGATCCAGTTCATATGTTTGGGGCAGATCTGTCATTCGACAGCGTGCATAAATTATGGAATGAGATACAGTTCTATGTGCCTGGTGCCCGGTAACTCGTAACACCAGATCTGTGTGCAGACGTTGCAGCACTAGGCACGGTGTTTGATATGTTACATCAAGTGACATTTCCCCACTGCAGTGCATGGTTTATTCGTGAATTACCAATTGGCGAGTACACACGAGGGAACAGCCCTCTTCCCCACCGAAACGGGGTGGATGTCCTCAGGGCATTGAGGGAGGGTACGACCGTAAATGACCTGAGATCTCAGGATGCCAAAGGGGCTGCTCACTTTCGGAACCATTTTCCCAACTAATTTTTCATTATGTTGCAGTTGTTTGATTTTCATGATAACTTCAGGTATAATATTTTATAACGTGAACTACATAATCATGAAAGAAAAATGCGACATCAGCTTCATTAATTGGGAAAACAAAGAGCATTTGCAAAATGTCCGACATCAGCATGAAAACAGTGAAATTGTTCCCTAATGTTTGTTGTACTGGGAGAGTAATGGTATTATTTATCATTCATCGAAAAATCATTGCTAAACATATTGGTTTTGCTGAAATATTTGCATAAAATGTGTGATTTTCTTCATTTCTGGAACCCTATTTAAGTGGGGGGATAACAGAACAGCACATCCAGCCCTGTCAGATTTGAATGGAATGTTGTGGTAAAGGTTATGATCAATATCAGTGTGGTGTGTTGGTGTTGCGTAAGGTCATAAAAGGGAATACCGGGTACAATTTGATGTCCCACTGATCACTTAGGCCTACCCACATGTCATGGTTTATTACGCACGTTGTAACTGACATTGATCATAATCTTTACGACAGAATTCAAGATACAGAAAAGCACAAAATTGACACACAAAATGATAATAAACAAGAAGTCAATCTCGACAGAATTACGACAGAATTCCATTCAAATCTGACAGGCCTTGGAATGAGGCTTTCGTGGGAACAGCAATCTTGAATGCGAGCACCCCTAGCTGCGGCCAGCAGAATTAAAATGACAGCGAAAGTTGGTAATGAAAGAGTGACACTAGGGAGTTTAAGAAATCAAACGATAAACGTTAAATTTACGACAACGCTATTTTTCATACTGCGAATTCACCAGATCATATATTGCATTTTCGGTACGAAAAATAACGTTGTCGTAAAGTTAACGTTTATCGTTTGATTTCTTAAACTCCCTATTGACAGGTTCCGAGCGTTTTTCGGCACACTTCGGAAGCCCTTCGGCGAGCTCATGAATATATAATTCTCAATTCGATGACGTATACGACAAATTTTTGGGTTTATTTTTCGCCTGTAAATCATATTTCACACTAGCTTTGAAAGAACAGCGTTGAATAACCTTCCACAGGCCTCCATAGAGAAATTTCGCCTTCAAACCGCATAGAACGACCATTTCGGCAGTTTTTGGTGAGGAGGTCAGATTTCGTCTCTAAGGCTCCATTTCCATAGAGTTCACGTTGACACTTTTCACGCGCCACGCTTCACGTTTTCCTTTCGTTCCTCGATTCAGCGCACAACGAGACACACATTACCTGTCCTGTGACATGCTTTCTCCGAGGAACGAAAGGAAAACGTGAAGCGTGGCCACGCTTCACGTTTTCCTTTCGTTCCTCGGAGAAAGCATGTCACAGGACAGGTAATGTGTGTCTCGTTGTGCGCTGAATCGAGGAACGAAAGGAAAACGTGAAGCGTGGCGCGTGAAAAGTGTCAACGTGAGCTCTATGGAACTGGAGCCTAAGGTGGTATGAATCGATGTGACCCGCGTCAGTGTAATAGTCGCGCTTCGCGCATTTGCCGCTCCGCGGCGTTCAGGGTCCTTGCGTCAAGAATGGGAATGGAACTCGGAATCTCACTGGTGACAGGTCTGATGTTTCCATTGTACCGCTGCTGATCATTGTGCGTGTACGCATGTCGTTTCTTGTACATGCATATTCGTACTATCTTACTGTAGCAGAAATCAATTCGCAGGAAACCGTTCAAGATTTTTCACAAATGTTTCAATGAATAATAAGTCTATATTGTAATGTAATTATTCCACATGAGATACAGAGTGCATTGCTTTAACCCTGTGAAGCCGTTACCTATAAAGGTACACTAACTTTGAGGGCGACTAATAAACCTCTGAAATGTACCGTACTTCCAAGAGACACATTTTTTCATGCGTTTTATTAAGATCGCCCAACCTCACATCGGACGGTCTTCATTGGTTTTGCTGATTTTCTCTGAATCTTTTTCTCAATCAACATTTGGTTTCAGGTGGATAACATAAGAATTAAAGTGGTCCTAAACCGCCAAGCAAGAGTTGACACCCGATCATTTTCACCGCCCACGGAAATGGAACTTCCGATTTCCGCTTCTGGCTTCTGAGCATGCGCAGTACGCTATCTTAACTGTCGTGCAAACCGCAGCAGACATGGCAGACAGGTAGACTGGTACCCGGTCTTCTGGGCAGCTTGCATTCGAAGACCGGTGAAACCAAATGATCTGAGCCGGAATTCCGGCTCGTGACGTCATTCTACAGCATTCTACAGCAATGCATTCTCCCGAACTAAATATAGACCAGCGGGCGCCGTGATGGTTTTATGCATTTGCTTGCGTCTGTCCTAGTATTTTTAATCAGGACAGTGTTCGGCTAGGCAGACAGGATGCCGAAGCGAGAAGCGAAAGAAGAGACAGGGCGGCCTAAAAAGGTAGCATATGCCGACCAGCGGCTGTCATGGCTGTGGATTTGTCCAGAGACGTTATCGAAGTGGCTCATAATAAAGAAAGAACTCCGTTTAAGACGAATGAGGAGGTTGTTTGTGTGTGGCATCATTAACATATTGCCGAACAGCGGATCTCGCCGCCGCGCCGGTGAAACAGCAGCTAATTCTGGGGCTTCTTCCGAGAAAAGACCAACTTTTCTGGCAAACCGGCCGACATCGATGGTGTCACTCGTGTCGGATTGAACACTCTAGGCGTGAATGTATCCTCAAAAAACTCCCCGAAATCGAGGAGAAATCGCCACTCGGTGAACTGGTGGCGTCCATGTTGTTTTGACAAGCAGCTGTCAGTAATCAGAACTTGCCCAATCAGTGATCGCGTAGTAAATTCCATAGTAATCACGTGACGTGATGATTGACAGACGCTCATTCATCTCGTTTTGAGATGGGCGTAGCGCGGGAAAATGAAAACGAGGCTGTCTCGCTCGTCCGGGCGGTTTAGTACCACTTTAAGCTGCCGATATGTACAGTTAAACACGAAATTATTCGTATCCCACGAAAAATTATAGAAAAAAATAGAAAACACTAATCAGCTGCATCGGCACGTCTTGGGCTTCATTAAAAGACTTTTAGCCGGAATGTACAGAGACTGAAAAATATCACGAAAATATCACAAATTGAAAATATCTTGACAATCCTAACTTTCTGAAATTTCAAATATTTGATTTGAAATTGATTCCATATCGTACAATCTTGTCATAGAACCATTGTGAAGAAATGTTGGCAGGAATACACTTGTTCATTCTTGCGGCATGATTTTGAAAAACTGCACGATCTTGACGCCTTGTTCTCCATTTTTTGCGATTTGTTCAAATTATGATCTCATAAGTTATATGATTAAACAAGTCAGAAAATAAGGTGAAGCCTTTTCTTTTGACTCTGTGGGCATGACCTCAGGTGATAAGTGAATAAAGACAACGGAAACCTGAAAGATTAAATCCCTTTGAAAATGCTTTGGTGGTCACAAGAACGGAGTGATAGTAGAAACGTCAATAAATGGGAACGTTGACCAAACATTTGTTCTTGAAATGTGACCCTCCACAGCAAAACCCAGTCGCATGTCGCTCAGAAGGTGAGCCACAATGAACTAAGATGACACTAGAAGAGGAAGAAATATATTATTTCAGATTTCATAACAGACATACAATATAGAAAGTGACCAACATTGATCAGGCCCGGTTGCACCAGTCATACTTAAGGTAGACTTTTTAAAGTCGTTCTCAACCTCAAATTGTAATGGCAAATCATATTACTTACTGAGGTCAACCTCAAACTTAAATTTGAGCACAGCTGGTGCAACCGGGCCTTGGTCTCAACCTTCCAAGCTAAGAGCGACATGCGACTGGTTTTGCCGTGGAGGGTCACAAATATCATAAAAGCATTCAATTCGTAAGATTATAAATAAAATATTAATAACTGCAGTCTACGATTTTTACCAATAAATTTAGAGTCGAAAAGGAGATTATCGAGAATACGATAAGTTTTCGTTGATTCCAAAATACAGTGGGAAAAGGGGTTATCATGCCATCAATTTTCATCCCACTCTGCCCATGATTATTTTCATTGAACATGATGTGCACACTCCCCGTTATCGATGTCTTTCGTACTCTCTCGATACAGACGGCGCAAGTTACAGGCTGCTTCACAATGTGTCGTATATCTTCAGAAAGCAGAGATCGGCCAGTTTTTTCACCACCATTACTGTGAAATACACTGTGATGTGGGAGGTGCAGAATATGGGGTCGAGAAAATGGCGACTGAAACCAGTTTTGCCCCTGTACGACTTCAGGACGGGAAATTACGTAGGCCGTGTATTAATAAACAAGAGAGAGAGGTGTTTGAAATGGCGGGGCCTGTTACAACTCATAACGTTACACCGACGCATAATGTTACACTAACGCATAACGTTACTGGTGTAACATTATACGCTGACCCATCCAAACTCATAATGTTACAATCGCCGCATAATGTTACACTTTTTCTAACGCATAACGTTACACTTTTTTGACGCATAATGTTACACCTGATCCTAACGCATAACGTTACACCGACTTAACGCATCATGTTACACCAATGTCAAAAAAGCAATTCGGCGCTTCTGTCATTGCAACAAGAGGCCCTTGGACCTTGCGCTCAGCTGATTATGATCTGTCAACTCAAGAGGTTGAAAGAGGGGGAAAGAGGGACAAATACGAATAGCTCACCTTTTTAATGGTTATCAAGTATATATTGGTTTTTGTCACAGTGAGGAAATCATTGGGAGCAGGTTCTGACCCATATCACTTATGCACCAAGCGGCCATATATGAATTTGTAGTGCAACTACATGTAAAATACACAGGGTGCACCCTCTAAGCCATGTCACTATGCCTCTAAAATATGAAGTTATTGACGAAGATCTCAACCTATGGAGCAGAATGCGAAATCCAAAGTGGCCACCTGGTGGCCACATTAGTGGTTGGAGTACACCTAAAATTGATATGGTGCAATATCTGACCTACGTATACATGTATCACTATGCCTCTAAAGGTTCGGCCATTGGGTGGGAAGGGGTTAATATCACTCGGTGAATCAAGAAAGATACATGTATCTAATCCGACCCATTGGGTAGAAAGGGGTTAATATCAAAGGTCACCGGGTCAAGGTCAACTTAACAGTGATGTAACATTATGCGTTAGGTCGGTGTAACGTTATGCGTTAGGATCAGGTGTAACATTATGCGTCAAAAAGTGTAACGTTATGCGTTAGAAAAAGTGTAACATTATGCGTCGATTGTAACATTATGAGTTGGATGGGTCAGCGTATAATGTTACACCAGTAACGTTATACGTTAGTGTAACATTATGCGTCGGTGTAACGTTATGAGTTGTAACAGGGCCGGTGTAACGTAGTGTATTGTGTACACTAGCCTACAGTGTTAATTTTATATTGGAATCTGTGTAGAAAGATCGTGAAGCCGGACCTACGGCATCATTTGAGCGGTTTGGTGAAAATCTATGAAGAGTTGGATTGGCCTAGGAATAGGAATAGGCCTGATGAGTTCCCAGAAAAACATTGGTTGCGATTAGAAATGTGATTTGAGCTGTGTGAGAAGGAAAATTCTTGCAAATTTTGAGTGGGTTTTAGCAGTACACCTACGGCCGCCATCTTGGTTAGAATTTCGGCAAATCTTGAGGCAATTTTTGGCTAATAACTCAACTTTCTGCTGATGGATTTTATTCATAAGTTAGACATGAATTCTGATGTTAGTTAGCTTTCGAATCATTACGATGATGTTTGATGATGATGCCATGGGAACTGTAGAATAGACCATTTTGAGTGATTATGCCCAGGTGATCATGTTGGCTACCACAGGGCATGCAGGGAGGGAGGCTCGAAATTCAACAGCCAGAGCGATTAAGCAGACTGGGAACTCAAGTGTGCCAAACGGCTCAACGCTCGACTGAGTTTGAAAAGATTCACTTCATAATCGGGCAATAGAGGGCTCTGTATTTTTTCAACAAAATTCCTGGGGCAAAGATTTCCTAATGATATGGTGAAATATTCGAATGCAGAATAGTGGGTCACCTTTGGCTTTTTCTCTAACTATTTAGGCCAGTGAAATTATATTTATAGTTTCTTGTCACCGCCTGCATGTGATTTTGGCCCCTCATCCAAAAATTTCATTATTCCAAAATTTCATTATTTTTCATTATTTTCCAAAAAAATGGCAACAATCTGCCACTGAACTGCTTTCCCACCACTTTCAAAAAGCCCACGCAGCTTGTACATGTCATATTTAAAGGTACCAGCTCTCACACAACACAAATTGCCATTTCTGAATTGATTTTCATTCCAAAAAATGCATTTTGGGCATAAATTCAGTTTGTAAATGCTAAGTTAGTGTGTGCGAAAAGGGTTGAAATTTTCCATGAAAAAAATACCGGTAATGAATAATGAAAAAAACAAACTCATCAAATTCTGAAAAATAGCTGACAAGAAACTATAAATGTAATTTCATTGGCCTTATTGTGAAGTGATATCTCATTATCAGCAAGTGCTTTTTCGTTCCCTTTCATTGTGTGCAATCAGGGATTAAATGAGCTGTCCTCTGGTCTGGTAACACACTTGTAGTATTCAACAAAAATAAAACCACAATTCTTGAACAGTGCAGCCTGTACGAGAAATATGCGTACAGGGCCTATGCCTATATGCCGAGTTCATGGGATTGCTAAAAACCAATTATGCACCACAGAATTCACCTGCGGGTAAAGCATTTGATTGTGTTTTGGAAACAACCCTAGCATTTATAAACATTGCCTCTTAGCCTGGACTTAATCACACCATTCACTTTTAATGGAGCGTGGTCAATACTGGCTAAATTATGTAGAAAATAGAATTCGTATTTCAATACACTATGTACAAGGCCATTGTCAGGGTTCATATGGATGTACAGATTTAACTATGTTGACTCTAGTTACGAAAGATATCTTTATATAGACCGATGTTTTGATCCTTCTCGATCGTTTTAAAGAGAAACGGATTGAGGCTCTATTGAAGACATATCTACAGGGGTGAATGTCACGTCTGCAGAATTGCGCACTTGTCGTTTTTTGCTCAAATTAACTTGGTATCCTGCCATAGCTAAAGTAAACATTACAACATAATTAAGAATGGCAAAAATCAGGACGTGAAAGGCCTAAATGTACCTTTTTGGGGCTGAATGTAAACAGGCATATTATTTCCGAAAATAAGAGTATTAACTATGAAAATATAGGATTAAGAATCATGAATATAAAGAAATGTTCGCTTTGATCAGAAAAACATTGATTTAAGAAACTTGTGCCAGATGAACACAACTCCGTCTGCTGGTGATGGCATTGTGAAACCTATTGTGAATTAGTCGTCGTCAGATAGAACACAATGATGAAAAGTAACTCATTTAGTACCAGATTCGACATTTTGTGCAGGTTTCCCATCTTCCCAACTTTCACCCACTCAGATTTAACGCAGTGCAATATGGACGAGACAGGCGCGGATCCAGACTAGAGGGGGGCACACCAGGCGGGCACCTCCCCTTTGGCCAACCAATCTGTAAAATTGACTGTGAAATTCTGGAATTGGGCACAAATTTCAATGTTTCTAGCACAGGGCGCCCCCTCTTTTCCCAAATCCGGAATTCCCCCTGCGAGGCTTCAAAAAAAGGTACAACTGTTCACAGCGCCTCCCACTATAGTAGTACGCACAGTTCAGCAGGTTCTTATTGACGGCACTTGATTAATAAGATATTGCTATCTTTATAAAAATATCCGGTGGTCTTGTGATCATAACTACACAGTGATACAGGCTTTTTGAAAAAATTTGTTCAAAATACCAAATCAATACTGCATGGTGAATTTACCTGTTACCAACAAAAGTTCAACCACTAGGCCTACTTTTATGTATCCTTTCTCTCATGTCAAGTGGAAATTGATTCAAATTGAGATATAAAGTGTTAAGTATGTTGTATAATCTTGAAAGAGAAATATCTAATGACATTTTAATGTGTCATAGTAAGATGTGTCAGTGACCTCTATATCATTTATTCAGGATTACCACTTAATAAGTTAACCTATAGCCGTACTTACACTACAAACGAAGTCCGGACTTCTCCTACTTACACTACAAAAAAGGTGGGCTTAATGAAGCCCGGGTCTACAAAGTACCATTCGTCATTGCCCCCATCTCCAAATCTCCATCCACAAGCACTTTCAAATAGATAGTGGCTCCTTTACAGTTTGCTGGACATCTTCCACAATTAGGCCAATAAAATCCAAGATTTATGCATCCGCAGAGTTTAGTTAGATCTACAACTACTCTTGCCCACTCACCGCTTCCCCGAAAACCTTCAAACAAAATATATCCCCATTACAATGTTTGCTTACAGTAACGTTGGACATTTCCCTCAATCAAGCTAATAAAATCCATGATTTATGCATCTTACACGGATATATTGCTGATGAAGTGACGATTGGCTGACAATTGATGTCACTATGATTAAATAATACGACTTGTCCTTGATTTATCGCTAATCAAATCTCCTGCTTATCATCATATTCTGGAATTATCTAAAGCCTTCCTCAGGCTTCCAGTAAATCTTACTACGCGGCATTGGAGCAACCGTGTTGAGCACCAGCCACGCACGAGCTCGAGGCAGCCTCTGAAGAACAAAAATATTCCGATCGCGGAGTTGGTCACCACTGACAGCTGTCACCACCGTAACCGGCAGCCACCGCCGAACGTCCTGTGCTTTCCCAGACTTAAAGGAGCCCGGTATTGCCACTTTTTCTCGACAGCCGGCGCCACCGCGCCACTCTCCAACCCAGGGACTAACTACGCTGTCGGCGAATTGACCCGATTTTCTCTGTACATTTTGTAATGCATTTTTGTAGTTCGTCTTTCTGTAGTTCGTCTTTCTGCCGCTAGGTGGCTCCCTCTACGTCGGCAGTCCAATAACGCATTTGAGGTCCAATACCGTGCGCCTTTAAACTCCGACGCTGGCTCTTCATTGGTTCAGCGTGGTCATGAGTTGTACAATGTTTTCCTTTCATTCTTCAGGGCCGTATTAGCTTTTTGGTCCGGGGGGGGGGGGCAAAAGCCTCTCTTGGGGCAGATGGAAATCACGTTTTTTGGTTGGCTCGGGGGGGGGGCAACTACCTTCCCCCCCTCCCCGCTCAATACGGCCCTATTCTTGTTTCGCGAGGTAACAGAGACAGGTAACAGAGACCTGGTTATGGCACGGGATCTAGCTCCTCCAACATTGTCATATCAAAAAACGTCAGTGTCAGGACTTCGATTTGAAGGTAGCCTCAATAACAGCATGCTGTGTGGTCAACAATGCGGACCATCACCAACACGAGAAGCTCGACCCTGGCAATGCCAGACATCTGGACATCGAAGAGCCCTGATAGCCGAGATGAAGTGCCCTGATAGGCGAGTGGTTAGGCCTATCACGTCGCTAAGCAAGCGGCCGGTCCCGGGTTCGAATCCAGCCCGGGCCATGGCATATCATCCCTCTACTCTCCGTCGCATCGGACAGTAAGCTGTTGTATCTTGTACTTTTCCTTTGCAAGGGCAAGTAAAAGACCCCATCCAAGTGAGGCAAATGGGTAGCTTGAGATGGCCTCCTCCATACTTACATGTACAAGGGCCAATAATGCTATTGGCTTTGGCCCTGATGGAAACATACAAATACAATACATTATTCGGAACTTCCGGAGGCAACTGCTCGGCAATTTCCGTGACAACTCGCATTCCCCTCGGACACAATTCCAAGGCAGCCATCTTGAATGCGCAACGAATCCCTTGAGTTTCTGTGGGTTTGGATGCTCATCACACCTGCAGAACCCTACGCATGAACCAACTAGGTCACACAGAAACGTTGCGTTATTGGATCAATAATTGGCAGTTTGGGTGAGATACCGGTACGTTTATACATTTTTGTATATAACATGCCTCAACCTATGATAATAAGCTAGAAGTCAATCTCCAGAATTCACGAATTTTCGACCCCAACCGGGGTCTTTTTCAAGTGGAACTTTACAATCTGAAACTCTAGAAAAGACCCAGGCCAAAATTCGGCCAAAATAGTCCCACGGTCGGTCACGTGGGTTTGTTGGTAAACAATATGGCTGCCTTGGACTTGTGTCCGAGGTGAAATGCGCCGCCCAGTGGACAGATAAGCAGTTCGCCTCAGGTCGTTCCGAATGACAATACATGTACATAAGTTTGTGATCTTACTACATGTACTGCGATTTGGTGCAGCAGCAAGGATAGCGCCTATAATATTCCCCTTTTTCTTCCGACTATTGGCGGGCGTCACCCTTCATGCTATGCATAAACACCACCACGCTCTCCACATCTCAGATAGGAAGGAAGCTAGCTGTATCTTCTTCGTGTCTCCAATTAAGATTACCGACATAGTCTGAGCCTTATCCCCTGGGCGACACGATAGCGACTGGTCATCTCAGTAATCTAGGTCCGCATCAGTGATTGCTGTTTAGCACTGATGATTGGATAATGTACTAACGGACACTACGATGGCCGTGCTTCCGTAGAGGCGGAATTTTGCACATTTAATTGGACGTTGGGCTTGCGTAGGGTTTCGTTGTAAATTACAAGTCGCGGAGGAGCGGAAGAGGAACCACTCGACCTACCTCATCCTCCAGCAGCAAGGGTTTCACCCCTTTCCTATTCATCCACTCACACAAATCTGTGCGAGTGTAAGCAGAGGAGAGCCATGGTGGTGTAGGGGTTCAGGTATCCGACTAGCTGTCAGAGTGTCCCGGGTTCGAATCCCACTGGGCCTGAAACTTTGGGCAAGTCTCTTTGCCTCACTGGCCTCTCTCCACCAAGGTGTATAAATGGGTACCGGTTGGAAATTCTCAGATTGTAGCGCTGAATGAGCAGCTCATCTGAGTTCTACTGAAAGGTTTCAGGATAGACTGGGGTTAAAGTTTAAAGTAGGATGACACCTCTACCGTTGTTGATATCAGACCCGAAACTTTAACTTTTTGAGAAAGACCATTAGCCGTGCTATAGGCCTACCCCCGACGCTGCATAGTAAATACACAGTAGCCCCAAATCTTAAGCCGTGAGAATTTTCGTAGAGCAGTATGCGAGTTGGCTCAGAAAGAGGCAATCACCATTCTAGGTATCTCAACGACTTAAAAGGCCCCTATTACATAGATGTAGCCTATACGGTATACGAAAACGCCGGTTAACAAAGGCTTCAAGTAGATTCACGACCGTGAAACTATTGTTAACCGGCGTTTTCGTATCCCGTGTACTTCTATGTATAGGGGCCTAATGAGACAGATGATACAAACGATTGCCAATTTAAGCTACGGTTACACCTGTTGAAAATACATGTACCCGTGTTTTTCCAGACCAGTGTCAAACCCGTGTGTACGAAAAGCCCGGCAAGTGGTCACACTACTACACTGTAGTTAAGTAGCTCGGCGACAGGTGTGTCGTATGCACTGACTCATCGGTCATTTCTGTATTGGCACACACTGTTGGAGGCACGAAAACGACATCACTTAATGGCTGCGCCATCTGTAGCCGTGCTAATAACTAACAAAAACACGGGGATTTCGAAAAGCACGGCGAGATTGCCGTGTTTCAAAAACCCGTGTTTTTCAGACCAGGGCCCGTATTCTAGAACGTTCCTTAACGTTAAGGTCGACCTTAGTTCTATTGTAAAACCATCGAGAACAATAGATTTAAGGTGGACCTTAATGTTAAGGAACCTTCTAGAATACGGCCCCAGGATTTCTTGAAGCCCGGCAATTCATAGGTGTGACCGCAAAAAACCCGGGATTTTATGTAGTGTAACCACGGCTATTCTTATACAGTTAAGTTGCCCATACAGAGCCACATCGCGCGAGAAAATTCTCACGTGGGAATTTTTCCACACATCACCACAAACCTATCGATAGAGTAGCGCCGGGGTCAAACCGCTCCCAGAGTAAGCTCATCAAAATTTAAATGAACCATCAAATTTGATCTAAATGAATCTGAAAGATCTGAATTTTGAATTAAAACCTGACGCTAAAGATAGGAATCCACCGCTGATTTTCTGCGTTGCGATTTGCTTTGCTGCTACCTGCGATTGAATACGATCGCAAGGAACTGATACCGGTCGCCTACCGTTTGCCGACTGAAATTGACCACATCTTCGCCACTGGTGGAAATCACGTCTAGCGAGTCCACTACGGCGATCGAGTGCCCAGTTGAAAAGCAAGTCGCAACCCAAAATGATGAATTCCTAGCGTAACCATTCCATATGCTTTTCACAAGTAGAAGCGCATTTCGAGAAATTCCTTATACTAAAGAGCGCTGACTAGATGCAATCAGTTCGCTCAGCAGCGTCAGCTACAGGGTCCGAATTCGAATATAGCAGAGGCCACATGGCATTAATCATCACCGGCTCTTCCTTTCTGTCGCAGGGGACAGTAAACAATGGTGTTTGCGCCTTGTGCTCTGCAAAAGGGCAAGTAAAAGTCCTATCCAAAGTGGGGAACTTGAGTAGCTTGATATGGCCTTTTCCCTACTTCCCAGGGCCAATAATGCATTAATGCTCCCATCACACTGAGCTACATGTTGTTCTCAGTGCGTTCTTGAAACTTTTGCCGAACGGGTTCAAACTGTGTGCGAACGGAGTGGAGGTACATGTAGTGGCAACCTTTTACGAATTTCATGGACGGGAAGGGTGCCCTAGCACTTATTCGGCCAACATTACACGTTCTAGCCCCTTTTACGATTTTTTAGCACGGGACAGGACGTTTTCAGAACTAGCTCAGTGTGACAGTAGGCCTACCTTTGCTGCGACACTAAGAAAAAATACAATAATACAATAAGTCCTACCTGGTCAACGTAACTTGCACCCCACCCCAGTTATAACTACATGTAGTCTAAATTTTGTACAGCAGTGACTTCCTGAATGGTCCCTCATTTCGCCGTGTCTATTTTCATGCCCGAATCGCATAACAGTACTTAGGCGCCGAGGCGTAGAGTAAATAGATCCGTCTCAGCAAACTATGACAATAAATTCCTAGCGAATTCCCGGATCAGGGGTCGTCTTACTTTATATTAAGCCCCTTTTGTAATTCACAGTGGTGGATGATATGATTTTCTCTGGTGTCGGGAGATTAGCTTGCTGAGTTTCTTTTTACACCCAGGCTTGTCACAGTTGTGTCTGGAAAAGCAAGGAAGTTATACAAAAGGGCCAGGAAGGGGTAAGGTTCCTGGGAAGACCTGATCCAATCTCACCCTTGAGAGATAAAAACGCTTTCAAAAAAGCTTTGAAAAAGTTTCCTTTTTTGATGTTATTTCTCGAAGGAGTCTTGCCAACATTGAACAGGCGTGTCGAATCTCGCGCAAATCACTTTATATCGTGAAACTGTTGCTTATTAGTCGATTTTTACACTTGTGTCGTAGGCAAGACTTTTCTAAAATATTATTTCTGTCAGCTTCTCTATGTACCTTAAAGATAATGGGTCGTATTTTAGAACGTTCCTTAACGTTAAAGATAATATATCACGACTTCATTGTTTACATTCAATGTTTGTAAACATGGATGTTTACATTGTGTTATTTTGGACTTTTGGGACATGCCAACCCACCAAAATGAATACTTTTGGAATCAAGACCAAAATGAATACTTTTGGAATCAAGAGAATTTCTAGAGAGGCATGCCACCAACAAAGTACTCATGAGACAAAGAAAGCCTGGACATAAACAAACAAAATGTAAATAAACAACGAATTTCTTGGCCCGTGAAAATACCCGTGATACACTATCTTTAAGGTCGACCTTAAGTCTATTGTAAAACCATCGAGAACAATAGACTTGAGGTGGACCTTAATGTTAAGGAACGTTCTAAAATACGGCCCACTGTATGACGGATATTTTCGCGGGCCACGAAAATCATTGTTTATTTACATTTTGTTTGTTTGTGTCTACTTTCTTTGTCTTATGAATAATTTATTGGTGGCATGCTCCTCTAGAAATTCTTTTGATACCGAAACTATTCAATTTGGTGGGTTGGTATGTCCCAAAAGTCCAAAATAACATAATGTAAACATCCATGTTTACAAACATTGAATGTAAACAGTGAAGTCGTAATACATTATCTTTAACCATAAATGAATCAAACACAAAGGTTCAACTTACAAATTTAGCTTCTTATAAATGTGGACAATATCCCTTTAAACTTCAACAGATTTTTCATTCTGGCTCTTTCATATGATAGAGAAGATCCTTCTGCATATTTACTGCAAATTTTGTTGAATTCTGTTTGGGTTCGGAGATTGATTGGACTCCTCTCAGGGTACTGATGGACGCCTCGTTTAACATGGGTCATTGAACCATCTTTTTTGAAGATGGGGATTTGGCCTAGTGGTTAAGGCGTGCTGGCGATTGAGGCCTAATACGAGGGTCCGTGGGTTCGAATCTGGTAGGAAGCGATGTCTTTCACCTCAGAAACCCGTTTCTATTTCATGTTCTTAAACACAGTCTGCGTCACAATCTACTTTCATCATACATGTAGGCATGGTACAAAATGGTACAGACGTATATACAGAGTTTCGCTTTTTATCGTTCATCGAATTACCTAACAGTCATGTTTGGCAAACCTTGTTTTAATCAGAACGAACCCGATTTAGCTATTTCTTTACTGACAGCAGTCTGTGATCTTTCTGGTTTGTAATCCTACACGGACGTTTGTTGTGTGATCGGCTAAGATGGAGATAAGCTTACACTAAAGCGCTACTGAGATCCCTAGGTATTACATTAACAATGAATGCCTTGGTAAACGTCTAGCGTTCTAGGATTTGTAAAAAATCACAAGTCATGTAACCATTCACCATGTTTGTATGCGATGGGGGTATGGAGTTCTAAAGCGACGGAACAAATAGACTACGTAAGAGTTTGAAAAGAAGACAAAAAACAAATAGAGTGGCTTAGAAAATTACGTCGTATTCGTGTTGAAGAGAAAGGGATAGCGTTAACCTTCTTGTTACCGTGATAAATATTCGAGTTTCGTGAGTTTAAGATGTCTTACCGCTGACGGTAACTCTAACCATGCTAACGTTAACGTTATATTTTACGCAGATGTACGTAAAGGCTCGTCTACACGATCATACATTTGTTCAAAACATCATCATACATTTGTATGATGATGTCCAAGCTTGTTTGTCGATTTCTGTCTTGTGACAATGCAGCTAAAATTTTGAACATCATCATACATTGTTCAAAACAGCATCATACACTTGCATGATGATGTTCAAGTTTGTTGTGGATTTCGATCTACAGTGCAACATTCATGGACTTTGTATGATGAAGTATGATGGAGAAAGGATAATGTTGGATGCTGTTCAAGTTTGTTGGGAAAACCGTCCACACGATCATACATTTGTCCATGAACATCATCACACATTTTTTGGGGGATGTTTTGCATTGGCAAGATGAAACATGCAGCTAAAAATTTGAACATCATCATACATGTTCAGGTTTGTTGGGAAAACAGTCCACACGATCATACATTTTGTCGTGAACATCATCACACAAATTTGAACATCATCATACATGTTGGTTGCTGTTCAAGTTTGTTGGGAAAACAGCCTACACAATCAAATATCTGTCCATGAACATCATCACACAAATGTATGATGATGTTTTGAACAAATGTATGATCGTGTAGACAGGCCTTTAGAAATAACGTTAGCTACTGTTCTCGTCAACGAGCGATTTCTTAAACTCTTATTTAACAACTGGCTTCGTTAGCGATAACACTAAGGCTAACACACTATTGCTGACGTAGATTTGGAACGTAAAAATAACGATAACGTTTCTGTTACCGTTACGGGACGATCTCTTAAAGTCTCTATTTTAAATCTCTATCTTGCGATGTAGTCCTCAATTTTCTTAATAAAAAAGCAGCTGATTATTTTGTGATCAGCTGTGCGCGACAGCAAATCGTCTCCAAGGCTAAAAGTACACAATCCTTCAAACTAATCCCCAATATTGCGTAGATCTATATTGGGAACTTGATGACGAAGGTCATATTTTATGTCATATCATATTCGTCATAATAACGGATTATAACAGATTGCTTTAAAACGTCGTAAGGCTAAATCGGGATGCAAAAACGTGGGTTACGTTACAAGATTTAATGTAGCGGGGGGGGGGGGG
>NMRB01000605.1:68529-94632 GCA_002633025.1 Notospermus geniculatus
TAGCGTACCGACAACAACAACGGCCATCTCCACCAATGAAATTGCCCGAAAGCAATCTACTAGGGGAAATCTGGCACACTTTTGATTGGTTGTTATTGATGAAATTTACCAGAGCCTCTCGCCCGTCTAGAATCTTTTCAAAGTCACTAGCAGGATATTTTTTTATCCGTAAGTACTGCTTATCGCACACAGCATCGAACTTAGGTACCAGGATACCGTCCTTGGCCTCGAAGAAAGTTCCGATATAATCAGCTGATTTGAATCTTGCAACGAGCAGACGACGGCCGTTGAAGACGCAATTTTTGATTGGCTGAACTCATTCACATCCGTTGTTGTTGTCGGTACGCTAGGCGCTGATTTTTCAGCTTGCTTTCCCAGTCGTTTGTGGAGTGTAGTGCGGCGGCCGGGGCGACACAACGACTGGGTCCCGAGTCTAACTCACATCGGAAATTTATTGTGTAGGCCTACTGAGAGCATTTCGCAACTGCTCGGTTTTGCTGCCTTTGAATAGCATTTAGAACACGGTTAACTGCAAATCTAGGCCTACATGTACCTAGGGATCCTAGGGTTGACAGAAAGGGGGAGGGGCGTAGCTCGACGGAGGTGGTGAGCACTGAAAGCGCGAAGCCCAAACGAGGGGTCCCTCCCCCAGAAAAAATTCACAATTTAAGTGCTTTTAGATACTTTTTCATAGCATCTCCGAGCAAAATACTCGAATTTTTTTATTTGTGATTAATTTTTTCTTGCTAAAAATCATTGCTCTGCCAAAAATAGGGGGCTACCCCCCACGCTCCCCCCTGGATCCGAGTCTGCTTGTGCCGAGTCGACGCCCCAAACTATAGGACAGATGTTTTGGCGTCATCAAGTCGCCCACAAATTGATCAAGTTGGATTTCTTAAGATTCTCTATAAACCAAGCTACAGAAATGTTGATCGCATTAGATTCTTAAGTCTTAGACCATAAATCGATTCGAAACTAACGCTCGAATCGGGAGAAAACTCACCTTACTTTGCCGTCACCATGGCGACTTTTAATGATCTCTGTCAACCCACGCCGTTACCCAGGTGAACCTTCGAAAAACCCAACCGACCAAGAAAGGCATTGATTTTTCTCATCCCAATCTCCAATATTATTTTATCTATCATAATTTATTGGTTGTCTAATACCATAAGGTGTGATTGATCACGACATTGCTTGGCAGTTGGTGGGTTTTGATGATTTTACCTCCCGTTTGCTTGTTCAAGGTCAACACGGGCGTTGCTAGACATCAGTCTATTTATTGCCAAGAGGTGATTACCGAAGCGATTGTGCTTTTGACCTAAAAACTGAGCAGAAGACGTGAAGCGATTGTGCTTTTGACCTAAAAACTTAGCAGAAGACGTGAAAATATATGGGCGGTTATAAATGCAAAAATGACATAATGTCGAAGACAAGGATAACTAAACCATGTCTAGAACATTTCTGCAAAAAAGACATCGTTTTTGTCAAGGACTAAAGGCGCTGCTCCACGTGACAGTTTTCTAACGAAAGTTTGCTGTCAGATAGTAACTGTCCAAAGACTATCCCGTGGAAGTTGTTCAGCTAGTGACTGTATGACAGCAATTATTGTTGTCTGACAGCAATAATTGACTATCTGACAGCAAACTTTCGATAGAAAACTGTCACGTGGAGCAGCGCCTTTAGCCATGTAGCATACAGAATATAACTGATAGAAGATTGAATCTTTTCATGTCAAACACATCTCCTACATGCAGAACGATGTTTGTCAAACACAAAAAGCAAAAAGCGAGAAGGAAGACGCGAGCGCCACCTGTAGTCATTGTCCCACAACGTCCTTGATGTGGTGCATGCTGTCTTCGATTTGTCGATGTCAACATCGATTTTTGAGGTCAGAAGGTATGAGCAACCTGCCTTCTGCAATTTTAGGGTCGTTACCACAGTTTCTATCAGCTTTTCTCTTTCTGTTTTTCCAACTCATGGCAATCTATTTATCTGGGGTGGGTTGCACAAAACTCATGTTAGCGCTAACTTGGTGTTAGCACTTTATGTTAAATGACGGAAAAAGACAATGGATTTTTACGTCATCTAACATAAAGTTAGCGCTTACACCAAGTTAGCGCTAAAATGAGTTTTGTGCAACCAGGCCCTGGTGACTGGTCATACTTCAGTTTCTGTTACCGGACCCCGCGGTACTCTCCCTTCCTTGACACGGCTGATTCACCATCACGAACGCCTAGAAAAACCTCTGACACGAAAAGGCATGGACGCATTTTTGTAAGATCTCCACGATACCACTTAATTTCCTGTGTCATTGACACCAAGCATCATCTCAAGAAGACAGAGAGCCAATTCTGTCATCTCCTCTTTCCAAACTCCAGCCATTTCAACACGACCACATCATGATCTGACATCACTAAATGCCCTGAACTCTTCACACTCTGTTTTTTTACCTCACTCATCACGACTTCTGAGGTTCTTGTCTCAGTTCATCACTCAGCAATGAAAAAATCTGGCATTAATTTGTCCTTGGGCCTTTTATTTTCTCCTCAACGACACAACTGATTGTTTGGCAGTGACACTTATGGCATCAAGTGTCATCAGATGCGGTGGTCATCCTTCTGTCAAATGTACTTTTTCACATTTACTTCCAACTGATGGAGGAGAAATGAAATGTCATATTCACGTGGCATTGACACCTTAAGAATATTCGATGAGAGGAAATCGTGTGTAATCACATATGGACATTGGTGTCATAGTTTTTTTACTGGGATCAAGCGGTTTTCGAAGGTAGGTGAAAGTGATCTCATTCGGTGTCACTTTACAGGAAGGATGTTTGCGATCAGAGAATGTGCTGCTTTTTATTCTTTCTGGATTGCAAGTACATCCTATTTATACTCTACGCTCTACGTTCTACATTCTACGTTCTACGTTCGATGTTCTGAGGCCGAGTTTACATAGAGGTACACGGTATACGGACACGCGGGCGAACAAAGGTTTTATGGTCATGAACAGTTTGTAAGGCCATTGCCCGCCCACATTCTACGTTCTGCATCTCCTATTCTACGTTCGCATTCGACATTCTGCTTTCTGCATTCCATCGGCCTATTCAACATTCCACATTCCGCATTCTACTTTTATTCCACGTTCTATGTTCGACATTCTACATTCCGTGTTCCACATTCCACGTTCGGCATACCACGTTCTACATTCCACTTCCACATTCTACGTTCTATGTTATACATTCTACACTCTACATTCCACGTTCTACATTCTGCATTCCACATCCCACCTCAATATACATTTCTCATTCTATATTCTACAGTCCATATTGGGTTCGGAGATTGGACCACTCGCAGGGTGCTGAGGGACGCCTTGTTTAACATGGGCCATTGAACCGTCTTTTTTGAAGATGGGGATTTGGCGTAGTGGTGAAGCATGTTGCCCCGAGTGCTGGCTATTGATGCCTTATGCGAGGGTCCGTGGGTTCGAGTCCGGTAGGAAGCTTAGAAACCTGTTATTATTTCATGCCTCTATTCTCTCTTCTGCGTTCTATATACTTGATGATCACGTTTTTGCTTAGAATAAAGCCAATCGGCTGGTAACAACACGACATTAAAATGGCCTCTCTCTGAAGACTATTGATGTTTTTACCACGCCTGTGGATGGACCCCTTCCTTATCAAATATCTATGCCATAAACCCCGGGGAAATACACATTTTCCAAAGAAAAATAATTAGTTTTCCGAGCGAATTACTTAAAAGACCCTTGCGAAATTAAATCCTGATTAAGGGACTATACAATTATAGGGTTTCGTGCCTGTGCTGGTGGTTAACGAATTCTTTTCCCTTTTAATGAATTAGCCGACCTTGGGATTTGGCTTTTGAAAGGATTGCATGCAGATAATTATTCTAAAAAGGAGAGATCGGTTTGTTGTCCTTCGGTTATTAAGCTGGACTCGGCGCTTCAAAAGCTTGATTAGTTGATGCTAAGTTTTCAGATTAATTTGCACTGTTTAGTTTCATTTTGTCGTGTTTTTCTAACAACATTTTGAGTAAAATCCGGCGAAATCCCAGGACATAAATCTCACTAAGTATATTATAATTTTCTTAGTAAGAAAATTTTATTATAGTATTTTCTAAAGAAAATTTTATTATAATTTTCTTAGTAAGTATTGTAACTATTTCTTTTAGTAAGATATTAGTAAGAAAATCTGACTACGATTTTTCCTATACGTTTCTCATAAGATTTTTCTTAATGATATTTTTCTTATACATGTAAGATAGTTGTGAGAAAAATGCTACTAAGAATTACTTTTCTTACAAGAATCTTATCAGAGAAATCTTACCAAAAAAAATCACAAAAGAATTATTAAGACAAATCCTAGTAAGATTTTACTTCCTAATACCTTTCTAAGAAAGAGCTAAGATACTTACTATGAAAATCATAAATTAAATCTCATGATAAACATAAAGCAGGTTTTTGATAGTATGAATAAATGAGAAGAAGTACAGACTTTTACTTCTTCTTCTTCTTCTTCTCCATTCAAGGGCTCTTAGCAAAACCTAACGTAAAAGCTTCAGCAGACTCCATTCAGTATCGAGTGCGAGTGTATAATACAACCCAAGTTTGTTTCCATTTTTCGTAAGGTGCAAAAATTGTGAAGTACTGCCAAACCTGTCTCTTCGGAACTGCGATGTTGAATGCTTACTCTTCATTTCCGATAGGCAGGTTGACACTCCTTGACACTATAGTTTTCTCAAGAACCTTGTTTTCTCCTTTTGAATATGTGTTGTACCATAAAGACAATAAATCGGAAAGTCGTCTCCGAATATTTCGCAAATTTCGACCCCAATCGGGGTCTTCCTCAGGCGCTATATAGAAGAGATCCCAGAGTCAAAAGTCGTCTCCGAATATTTCGCAAATTTTCGACCCCAATCGGGGTCTTGCTCAGGCGCTATACAGAAGAGATCCCAGAGGTGACTCTGGAACCTCTTCTATTTAGCGCCTGAGGAAGGACTCGTTTCCTAGGAACAGTTTGCGGAAGCTGGGTGATGTTCGGCTACCGAAACTACACCCAGGGTATTGGTTTAGTGAAGACTCAGATCCTGGGTAATCTTTGTATATACCCAGGACGACATTTACCCTTTCACTGCTGTAATGGCCAGTAGTGGCGTTGGACCGTAATTTATGAACATTAGTGTTGAGTAAGAACGTCAATAAATTGTAAACCACGGCTTCTGTCATACTTTGATCTGTACCAAAATAGGAGCAGAATTTTACCATCATGAGCAAACCTGGTTAGAATACCGCTTTTTTCCTCATCCTGGCCGACTTCATTCTGAATTAAAAAATCATCGGTTTCGAAGATATAGTCGGGAACAAGGGTCTTCTTGTTTTACATTTCATATCGTAACCTAGAAGTACTACTTCGTGCCACTGGCGTGTTTTGTTCTTATAATAATGAAAAAACCGTTCGTGGTGTCAGCTGTTTTTTTATCCATAAAGGTGCCCGTAGATTCGTCGTCTTTTCGCCCCAACTATCTGACCGACATACCCGTTTTTCGATCGGAAAAGTAAGAAAGCGGAGATATGTCGGCGACAGTACAAGATCACGTCACTGTCCTGAGTGAACACTGAACACATTAAAAAAATACTAAAATTGTAAGTTGAACCTTTACGTTTGATTCCATTATGGTTGTACTGTACTACTGCTGTACACTACGGTAGTACGCATAGTAGGGCCTATACTACTATATGCACTGTGCCGTAGTGGCCAGTATTTTCTGTAGAACCAGTAGTGACGTAAGATCTCAATTCATGAACATTAGTGTTGAGTAAGAACGTCAATAAATTGTAAACCACGGCTTCTGTCATACTTTGATCTGTAACAAAATAGGAGCAGAATTTTACCATCATGAGCAAACATGGTTAGAATACCGCTTTTTCCCCTCATCCTGGCTGACTTCATTCTGAATGAAAAAATCATCGGTTTCGAAGATATAGTCGGGAACAAGGGTCTTCTTGTTTTACATTTCATATCGTAACCTAGAAGTACTACTTCATACCACTGGCGTGTTTTGTTCTTATAATAATGAAAAAAACGTTCGTGGTGTCAGCTCCATTTTGATCCATAAAGGTGCCCGTAGATTCGTCGTCTTTTCGCCCCAACTATCTGACCGACATACCCGTTTTTCGATCGAAAAAGTAAGAAAGCGGAGCTATGTCGGCGACAGTACAGGATCACGTCACTGTCCTGAGTGAACACTGAACACATTAAAAAAAATACTAAAATTGGTAAAATTGTAAGTTTAACCTCTGTGTTCGATTCCATTATGGTTGTACTGTACTACTGCTGTACACTACGGTAGTACGCATAGTAGGGCATATATGTACTTCTATATGCACTGTGCCGTAGTGGCCAGTATTTTCTGTAGAACCAGTAGTGACGTAAGATCTTAATTTATGAACATTAGTGTTGAGTAAGAACGTCAATAAATTGTAAACCACGGCTTCTGTCATACTTTTTCCTGGAAACAAATAGCAGCAGAATTTTACCGTCCTGAGCAAACCTGGTTAAAACACCACTTTTTTTCCTCATCCTGGCCGACTTCATTCTGAATGAAAAAATCATCGGTTTCGAAAATCTAGTCGGGAATAAGGGTCTTCTAGTCTTACATTTCATATCGTAACCTAGAAGTATTACTTCGTGCCACTGGCGTGTTTTGTTCTTATAAAAATGAAAAAACCGTTGGTGCTGTCAGCTCCATTTTGATGTATAAAGGTGCCCGTAGATATGTCTTCTTTTCGCCCTAACTATCTGACCGACATACCCGTTTTTCGATCGAAAAAGTAAGAAAGCGGAGTTCTGTCGGCGACAGTAAAGGATCACGTCACTATCGTGGGTGAACACTGAGCGTTTTAGAACAGCACATGGGTATGGGAATTTCAGATCAACTGCATTTGACAGCACGACCGATTTAGTACTTGTGTTCACGAACGACATCGTGTATACGGTTGCTAATTCATTTCCTGTTTTATCAAACTTACACGTAAACATGACTTTGTGTTTATGAAGTTCGGGAGGTTGTATTATCAATGCCTGAGAGCAACGATCAAATTTCGGGACGTTCAAAGTATACTTAATTGATTGATTCAATATATCGAGAAGCTGGAATGTTACTTTTCCTTTGCGCCCAGAAGTGAGAAAAACTAAAAACCTTCTATCATATAGATACTGATATTTTAATAGTATATAAGAAAGTTCATATTTCACCGAGTGTCGAAGTTGTAGTCTGTTATTTTCAAGACAATACAGTTTGACAGTGTTTAAGGATAAACCACCCTTTGTGTTGATAAGTAGATACCCCCAGTTCGTGTCATACCACCATTGGTCACGACCAGCGCGAAATTTAAATGACGGTTCGAGCGACGCCCTAGCAGTTCGTTTGTATGATATCACATGTTCCTGTATCTAGTGGAACGAAATATTAGTGGGGTTTCGCAAATGTGACGAAACACGAAGTACGAAATACGAAATTCACTTTCATTTCTAGGCCCTAATGAGTTTCTGGCGAGATGGTTGGTACCACATGTCCCTGCTGCCGGTGCGTATTTTCGCATATCATACAAGACCGAAAGAGTTATGGTGCATCTTGAATTTTTAAATTTCCACTTCTTATCTACGAAGTGGAAACGAAAGATAAATTTCAAAGTTTAATATACACCGTACCTCTATCGCTCTAACGTCATACGCTAAAAGATGTTCTTGCTGCAGGCGATATTTTTGGTACCAACCATTTCCTGAAATACATTACCTCATGGAAATGACGTCCAATTTCGTATTTCGTACTTCGTTTTTCGTCAGATTTGCGAAACCTCCCTAATAACTGTTAGTAGTAACAAGTTACCAACTTCAAATGTTAAATTTGCTCAATTCCAACGAATTTGATTACCTCCGCTCAGACTTGCCAGAGTTAACAGCCTTGGTTACAGTCCATAAAATCCCCGGTTTTTTGCGGGCACACCTATGAATTGCCGATGTAACGTCGATCAGTGTTCCCCGTATTTCTGTGTTTTTTCTTATTGTTTCCCTCCTGACGGATTAAGCGGCAACTAACCCAACAACCATTCTAGGCCGCGTCTATTGTTGGGGAACACTGAGCTACAGAGACACTCACAGATGTTACACTTGGCTTCAAGTAACCGTGTCCGAAAAACACTGGTTTTAAAACACGGTTTACGAAGTCCCCGTGTTTTCGTTAGTTCTTAGCACGGCTACAGATGGCGTCAACACTTAAAACGACTTCAATGACGTCGCTTCGGTCGCACCGCTCGCAGCGCCGACCTGTCGGGATAATCGGCACGCGGGTCCTCATTACCCACCCTCGCCATACCAAGCAACTCTTTCTCTAGGACATGCCAACAGAATAGACATACACTTCGTTCCGTATTACTACCCCATTTTCTAACGTCGGCCGGATTTCATACACGTTCCCGGCCTCGTCAAATCCAAAATCATTAACGGTTCGATTACCACTGCGTAGATGTACGTTCAAAACATACTGTTTAAGGAACCTCCCCGTGTCCCCAGAGTAAAGTCTACTGCTTCTGTTACGCAGGACCGGATCAAAATCAAACCCTACAATGCGAGACTGCGATTCGCCCTTAGCGTAGACGTATTTCGTATGCGAACGTGGGTCGCCATCTTGTGGCCAGTCCAAAATCATGTTAAATTTTACAAAAAAACGTCTGACATACATGTGTATTCTTTTTGCCTGTTTTTTAAACAGCGTTATTGATGAGAACCCTCTATGGAACCAAAAACAAAGAAAGTAGTCCGAAATCATCTCGGTGGTTCTACAATATCGCGACGACAACAACACCCCGTTCTCAAATCTGATTTGTCCGAATTGGTCAGCAACGTCAAAGATCATCGTCATTGAGATACCATTTTTTACAAAACGCATCAATGCGTGTTTTTTCCAAATACAGAACCAAAGGTAGCCTGTCTTTACGTATCTCCCAAACTCTTTCCCCATGGACCTTCTGATGTTCGCGACATCCTCGCCGCTTATGTGAACGGTGCCAGAAATCTCCGTGCGGAGGTCGAGGACAAAAAGATTTTCTGGTTTCAGATTAGAAGTAAAGAAAATAAGATTCTGATAGCTGTGGAAACTGTGATAATGCCGTTCTTCCGTATTCTTAAGACTAAACCATATATTTTTGGCTATTGTATACTCCTGTTTTGTTTTGTTGAACTCAAACAGAACGATATTTTCCCTTGATACAGCGAAAAGGAAACCGTTCGGGTAACCAAATCCGTGTGCAAGCCTGTATTTTTCATACGGTATTGACGGTACAATGCGACCTTTATGAGTTGAGTTAAGCCTCAATAACCCTGGCTATGGAAACGTCTACTAAGGTGTAACGTCAAGTCTATCAAATCGCTTTTATCAAGGACGTCCATAGCGGACTGCAGTTCTCGTAGTTGAAGTCGGAGTCAGAGTCAGAAAAGTGATAAACCTCGCTATTAGTGAGGTTTCGCAAATCTGACGAAACACGAAGTACGAAATACGAAATTTGACTTCATTTTCATGACGTATTATGTACTACATATTTTAGGAGATGGCTTTACCACAAATGTCCCTGCTGCCAGTGCGTCTTTTAGCATATCATGTTAGACCGAGAGAGTTGTGGTGCATCTTGAATTTTTAAATTTCCACTTCTTGTCTACGCAGTGGAAACGAAAGATGAATTTCAAATTTTAATATACACGTATTCTCTATCAGTCTGACGTCATAAGCCGCTCTTGCAGCAGCCGATATTTGTGGTACCAACCATGTCCTGAAATACATTACGTCATGGAAATGAAGTCAACTTTCGTATTTCGTACTTCGTGTTTTGTCAGATTTGCGAAACGTCACTAATAGTGAGGTTTCGCAAATCTGACAAAAAACGAAGTACGAAATACGAAATTGGACGTCATATCCATGACGTAATGTATTTCAGGAAATGGTTGGTACCACAAATATCGCCTGCTGTAAGAGCGTCTTTTAGCGTATGACGTTAGAACGACAGAGGTACGGTGTATATTAAACTTTTAAATTTATCTTTCGTTTCCACTTCGTTGATACGAATTGGAAATTTAAAAATTCAAGATGCGCCATAACTCTTTCGATCTTACATGACATGCTAAAAGACGCACTGGCAGGAGGGACATTTGTGGTACCAACCATTTCCTGAAATACATTACGTCATGTATATGACGTCCAATTTCGTATTTCGTACTTCGTTTTTCGTCAGATTTGCGAAAACTCCCTATTATCCTCCATATCCGAGTCGAGGTATAAGATCAGTGTAACCACGCTCTTCTTTAGCCAATCTGAACGTCAGAGAACGATGCACGCGCATAGTGTACGATGGCCGCCCGAATGTAGCCGAGTACTTCCGAAGATGACGTCGATTGTTCTTTAGCTTGATCAGCCATTGAAAGGAATGGTTTTTACAACAGATTTTCAAATACCTACCATTATCTGAAACATCCGACTTCCATTTAAAAATCTTGCCTCCTCCTGCCCAAGACATATCCCTTGTTTCCTGTTAAGTTGACACACAAATTTTAGGATATCAAAGGTAGTACAGCCGTGCCATATGATGCACATGACACTGCAGTACAAAGACGATGGAGACGCCACTGACCCAAGATCAGGACTGATCAGAGCCTTGTTGCTGATTAAGTGATGAAAAATAGATCCTTCTGTTGTTTCATTCAAGTGTATATTCATGGCTTGAACTGTGACGGCGATCGGGGAAAATTCTAGCAGTTTTTCAGCTTTCTTAATTAAACTTTGCAATGGTCGTCATAAATGCATTCAGTCGATAATTTTCCGGGATCTGACGATGGCGCAGAAAACCAGGTTTGGCAATCTTGTCATCAGAATGTACAGTACGTTGCACAACTGACCTACCTTTATCCGCCTACCTTCCGCGTACGTCATTTGACTGACAATACTCCATACATGTCTATAATCCTGAATAAATATTTCATCGAAATATCACAAAATAATAATTAAGTAATCAGTACAATGCGTAAAAGCAGCCGCCGGAAAATGCGAACGCGATTTCAATGTTTACACAATTGGTTCAGGCCGCCATGAGCTGACGCCGTCAGCGGATATTTGGAAGATGGTTTTATAAAAATAAACGTGTGAGCATTATAACTGCCTAAAATCCTTTCCTGTCACCGAAGGAAAATATTTTTGGGGTTTGTGGTTGTCGAGCGACATTGCCGATTTCCGATATATTTTCCGTCGCTAAGGATGCATCCGCCATTTTTGTTCACCCCGATTCGGCCATTCGGCCGACGAACAATAATCCGAGTTTCCCCGATCAAATTGCACTTTCTCACCTGCGATGCCCTAAATTTACATGTTTATATTTCTTAGTTCTATTTCTATTTCATATTCATTTCTATTTTTATTTCATATTCATTATTTGTATCTCCTTTATGTGACCCCTCGCATAACATAAAACTGTTTGGGTTCGGAGATCGTTTGGGCTACTCGCAGGGTACTGATGGACGCCTCGTTTAACATAGGCCATTCAACCATCTTTTTTGAAGATGGGGATTTGGCCTAGTTGTTAAGGCGTGCTGCCCCTTAGTGCTGGTGATTGATGCCTTATGCGAGGGTCCGGGGGTTCGAATCTGGTACATGTAGAAGGACGCGATAACTTTCACCTACGAAACCCGTTTCTATTTCATATTTATATATTTCTTAGTGAAATAAATTGCTGAGATATGTTTTGACACGTAGCTTTTGGCATCAACAGCACTAAAAAGGAAAATCCTTCGTGTACAATGCGCATTTCGTGGAAATGAGGTATCCAACGATAATTTATGGTGACGCACTAGTGACACCTATTGAGGCAGTGGGCTGTGGTCCTCATTTTCCGTTGATTGATGTTGTCAGAAAAGTGCTATGGCTCGAGGAGCCCGGTGGTGTAGTGGGTCGGGTCTCCGACTAGCGGTCAGAGGGTCCCGGGTTCGAATCCCTCTGGGCGTGAGACTGTGGGCAAGTCTCTTTGCCTCACTGGCCTCTTTCCACCCAGGTATATAAATGGGTACTGGTTGGAAATGCTCGATTGTACCGCTGAATGGGCAGCTCATCTGAGTTCTACTGAAAGGTTTCAGGACAGACTGGGGTTAAAATGTAAAGTCGGATGAGAACCTCTACCGTTGTAGATATCAGACTATAAACCCAAACTTTAACTTTACCTTTCTATGGGCCGATTTTTTAAACGATGGCTAAGACAACCATCGGGTGTGATTAACCCTCAGTTGACAAACTGTTTGTTAATCGAAGTGAATTTTTCTATTTTATGAATCGTTGATAGCCAATCAAACATTCTAAACGTCAAAAGGTTTACTTTGGTTAATTCACGGTTTGTCAGAAAAGCCTATGGTTAAACCGAGGTTTACCTTAACTATCGTTTAAAAAATCTGCCCTATGGCTAATGAGGGTATCGAATAGCACGAGTTGACTTCTCCCGCCTGTAGAAGTGGAACTCCGAGGGCTTCCAGGCCAGAGAAGCATTCTGTACGATACAACTTTACTTTTGCGTACTCCGTACTACGACTCCACATGAACCCAGCAGATCCGTGATAATAAACACTGATTACACAACCATTATTGATTGTGATCATCCGGCAGAAAAAAGTAGATAAGGAAGTACAAGTTACTCGATCAATTTTTGAACTCATTATCGTGTATAAACCCCAGGGCTTCAAAAAAAACATCATTCTAAACACCTTTCCAGAAATTCAGCGGCCAGCGCTCGAACTACATGTAAGTTATCCACTCTGCAGGTCATCAAAATTCAAAAATTCTGGTCAACCGTGCCCTCCCTTGCAATGCAAGGGGCTAAAGATTCCCCCTTAAACGTCATCACTGAAAGCAAATCGCTCGCGGGGTTTGTTGACAGTTGTTTGTTGACATGTCCTCAAATCCAGAGTTATCGGAACCGGGGTGGGGTGGGGTATACATAGATTTTAGAGGATTTGTTTTGTTCCTATAAAATAGATGGTTTATTGTGCACCAATGAGTGCTAGAGCTATAACTGAAAACGGAGGAGTTAACAGGGCATGCCCCTGAAGAACTCAAGGTGAGAGTAGGCCCCTATTTAGGCCTAGGGCGGCCTACCCATGATTTGACAGGCGAATGCCAACAGACTCTGCGGCCAAGGTGGAATGGTTGTGGTCAGTGTGGGTGGTAGGCCCTAAGTGGGGCTGAAAGGGTAAATGTCGTCCTGGGTATATACAAAGATTACCCAGGATCTCAATCTTCACTAAAACAATACCCTGGGTGTAGTTTCGGTGGCCGAACATCACCCAGCATCGTCGAATGACACCTGGATTCGTGGTTATCTCGCCCGTGGGCACGTGACCGCCTGAGGAATGTCATGAACAGCTACACTCAACAAGTACCGCGGCGCGAGACCGCGAGATTCCACGAGATTTCTGAATAGGACTCGTTCGTAGGCACTGATTGCGGGTGCTGGGTGATGTTCGGCTACCGAAACTACACCCAGGGTATTGTTTTCGTGAAGATTGAGATCCTGGGTAATCTTTGTATATACCCAGGACGACATTTACCCTTTCAGCCTAAGTGGGAGAATGGGTCAGTTGGTGAGAGGATGCATTGTCGTATGGTCAATGCATCCTCTCACAGAGTGGTGATGTCTTTTCCCCTCTGTTTGGAATAGGCCTAGGCCTAGAGCAACATGTGGCCCACGAAAAAAACACACAACATCAACCGACTGGAAGCCGTAAAATAAGAGTAGGCCTAGGGGCCTAGGCCTAGGCCCAGGCCATGATGTTCTTCTTCACCGTAGGCCCTAATCTTCTGTCACTTTCTTTCCCCCTCTGTTTGCAATAGCTAGAGCAACATGTGGCCTACGAAAAAAACACACAAAGCCATAAAATACCACCGATCACAGTTAAAAAAGGAGTGTTAAGACAACACTGAAAATGGGTGTTACTGTAACACCGATTATGAGTGTCCATTACCACCCAACACCAATTTTGGGTGTTATGTATCTAACACTGTACTGTAGTGTTAAGTTATCTAACACTGTGTAGTAGTGTTAAGTTAACACCCAAATGCAAAAAATATTTTTTTAAAACATGCTGAAAACGTGTTTTTCTCACAACACTGTCGAAAAATAGGTTTTAAACGTCCATTTTGGAAAAATAAAAAGAAAGAAAAAAAAATGTGCAGGCGGTCGGGTTTGAACCCGCGACCCTCTGCACCGCAAGCCCCTTCCAGATCCACTACACCATGATTCCACTTGAAAAACACGAGGGAGTTTTTGATATAAGAATGCCAAACTTTTTATTTTACACTTGAGATGCTTCAAAACAGCGTGAAGGAAATGGCAAGCAAAGTTACAATGATTTCATCACTTTGTCTTGAAGAATTAGATTTTGGCATGGCGAAATCAGCAATTTGTTATCAGTGGTAGCTAACACTACTTTACAGTGTTAGACTTTTACCTTAACACCATTAATGGCTGTTCAAAATGGTTAACACTGATGGCTAACACCAATTTTAAGTGTTAGACATTCCCTAACACCATTTATGGGTGTTAAACGTTGTTAACACCGACCCTTCAACACTCAAAATTAGTGTTAAGACGTTTAACACTCTTTTAACACTGATTTATAGTGTTATCAGACAGTTAACACTACTTTGGGGTGTATGGTTAACACTACTTTTTTAACTGTAGGCCCTGGCCCCCTATACCTTGCATCCCGAAAAAAAAACATGAAAAACAAACAAAACCCCACTCGACAATGCTCGACGTGACCTCTTTGGCGTTCTCCTACTCTCCAACAAACACTGACTGCACTCTCCCACCCCAATGGCATATAGGCCTAGAATTGTTCCAACTATGTCATCAAACTGAGCTGTTGAACCGCCTGACTTTTTGCATTCATTTCTGCACTGTACTTCCCCAAACAACGCGTACATCATAAGCCGGCGGCTGAAACCCATGACGTCACGAAAACCTACTGTTCACCCGTCTGACACAATGCACACGTTCACTGCCATACATGACGCAGACAAGTACGGCGCTAGCAACAGGCGGCGGCATATCGTGACGTCAACAATACTTGTGCTTCTCTAAAAACACCCAAATATCTTTAAATTCAACATCGCTTTCTCCACAGTATGAGTCACTAAAGGCGCGTTCACATTAGCACTTTAAAGCGATCTGAGACCGGCCTAAACAGTTAGTGCGCATTAACCGTTCAGACTACAAAGTTTTTGATGCGATCTCAGGCCGGTCTAGCGAGTCCGCTTCTTGTAGCGAGTGTGGCGCGTCGTGTCACCGCGCTGGCTGGATCGCTCCAAACTGTTCAGACACATGTCTAGACCGGCCTAGGATACCTGAATCGGCCTGAGATCGCTACAAGAAGCGGACTCGCTAGACCGGTCTGAGATCGCATTAAAAACTTTGTAGTGTGAACGCGCCTGAAGCTAGACTAGCCAATGCGCATTCGGTCCCGAATGCGAACTGGGGAATTCGGTCTCAGATCGGTCTAGATGTGAACGCGGCTTATCTACATCTTTCCCAATTATCTATTTATGCACAGCCGTACAATGAGCAACTCCATCCCCTTGGTGCCAAACGAACGCCTATGAGCTACACACCCCAAAATCGCCTACACTATAAAAATATCAGCAGCGATCCTCAAAGGCCTTCGTCGTGTACTGCCGCCTGTCGGCGGTTCCGGGATCTTTGCGTCAAGCGCTGTTTTGAGAAAAAGGCGAAAGAAGGATTTTAGTTTAATGGGGAAATGCATTAGACAGCTAAACTTCGGAGGCGTATTCTGCAAAATCTACCGCTTCGAAATCAATGTGAATAGTACAAAATGTACACCCTTAGTCAAGTAAATAGACAGCTACTAAATTCAATATTTCCTAATATAGCAGCGAGGCACAATTTTTCTTTTTATTTCCATTGATAACAATTGCTTTGGCACCTTCTTAGACCAAAATTATCTTGCTGTCCTTTGAACTGATTTTTTGGTGAAAGTTTGAATTTTCACCAAAAAAAGTGATTTTTTATTCGGGATTTGTTGGTGATCGCACCTATGCCATCTTGAAGCACATTTGTTTCTGAGTAGAATCTAGCTTTCGAATCCCATGGATCTGTAGGGGGGACAAAGTTACAGAGGGACTTTTGCAGTGATTTTGTTCGGTTAGCCAAGTTCGATCTTCCACGTGCTCTTCCGNTAAAAGATGAACATTACTGTTGAGAGTAAACATCCATAAATTATTTAAAAGATGAACATTACTGTTGAGAGTAAACATCCATAAATTATTTAAAAGATGAACATTACTGTTGAGAGTAAACATCCATAAATTATTTAAAAGATGAACATTACTGTTGAGAGTAAACATCCATAAATTATTTAAAAGATGAACATTACTGTTGAGAGTAAACATCCATAAATTATTTAAAAGATGAACATTACTGTTGAGAGTAAACATCCATAAATTATTTAAAAGATGAACATTACTGTTGAGAGTAAACATCCATAAATTATTTAAAAGATGAACATTACTGTTGAGAGTAAACATCCATAAATTATTTAAAAGATGAACATTACTGTTGAGAGTAAACATCCATAAATTATTTAAAAGATGAACATTACTGTTGAGAGTAAACATCCATAAATTATTTAAAAGATGAACATTACTGTTGAGAGTAAACATCCATAAATTATTTAAAAGATGAACATTACTGTTGAGAGTAAACATCCATAAATTATTTAAAAGATGAACATTACTGTTGAGAGTAAACATCCATAAATTATTTAAAAGATGAACATTACTGTTGAGAGTAAACATCCATAAATTATTTAAAAGATGAACATTACTGTTGAGAGTAAACATCCATAAATTATTTAAAAGATGAACATTACTGTTGAGAGTAAACATCCATAAATTATTTAAAAGATGAACATTACTGTTGAGAGTAAACATCCATAAATTATTTAAAAGATGAACATTACTGTTGAGAGTAAACATCCATAAATTATTTAAAAGATGAACATTACTGTTGAGAGTAAACATCCATAAATTATTTAAAAGATGAACATTACTGTTGAGAGTAAACATCCATAAATTATTTAAAAGATGAACATTACTGTTGAGAGTAAACATCCATAAATTATTTAAAAGATGAACATTACTGTTGAGAGTAAACATCCATAAATTATTTAAAAGATGAACATTACTGTTGAGAGTAAACATCCATAAATTATTTAAAAGATGAACATTACTGTTGAGAGTAAACATCCATAAATTATTTAAAAGATGAACATTACTGTTGAGAGTAAACATCCATAAATTATTTAAAAGATGAACATTACTGTTGAGAGTAAACATCCATAAATTATTTAAAAGATGAACATTACTGTTGAGAGTAAACATCCATAAATTATTTAAAAGATGAACATTACTGTTGAGAGTAAACATCCATAAATTATTTAAAAGATGAACATTACTGTTGAGAGTAAACATCCATAAATTATTTAAAAGATGAACATTACTGTTGAGAGTAAACATCCATAAATTATTTAAAAGATGAACATTACTGTTGAGAGTAAACATCCATAAATTATTTAAAAGATGAACATTACTGTTGAGAGTAAACATCCATAAATTATTTAAAAGATGAACATTACTGTTGAGAGTAAACATCCATAAATTATTTAAAAGATGAACATTACTGTTGAGAGTAAACATCCATAAATTATTTAAAAGATGAACATTACTGTTGAGAGTAAACATCCATAAATTATTTAAAAGATGAACATTACTGTTGAGAGTAAACATCCATAAATTATTTAAAAGATGAACATTACTGTTGAGAGTAAACATCCATAAATTATTTACAAAGATGAACATTACTGTTGAGAGTAAACATCCATAAATTTAAAACCTTTGTTTTTGTCATATTTGGAACTGTAAGAGAAAAACATTACTATTTTGCCATTCGGAGCAAATTCGATACTATATTCGCACAAAAAAAGTATCCTTTCGTGCTTCACGGTATATGAAAGCATTAACGAACTAGTCGTACACAAGGGTCTTGTCTTACACTTCACATCGTAACCAAAAAATGACATTTTATTCCTTTTATCTTTATACGTGTAATACCAGTACTGAAAAAATCTTTGGTGCTGTCGACTCCATACTGAACCACTAATGGGCCCAGGAATACCCATATGTGATGTTTCTGTCCTCACTATCTGACCGGCATACCCGTTTTTCAAACGGAAAAGAAAGAAACCGGGTTTCCGTTCGTCACAATCAAGGATCACGTCATTGTCAACAGTAAACGCTTTACCGTTAATGTTCTCACATGGATGTGGGAAATTGAGCTCCACTGAATTTGACAACACGACCGATTTACTTCTTTTCACGAATGATATCGTGTGGACTGTTGCTGTTGCACGTTTTGGATGATTAAACGTACACGTAAACATGACTTTGTCTTTATGAAATTCAGGGGCCGATATTTCGGTTGACCGACAACAACGGTCAAATTTTTGTTCCTTCATCATAAACATGACCGATTGGTTAAAGATATCGAGGAGATGAAACGCCATGCCTACGTACCGAAGAGTGTTAAAAAAAAATAAAAATCGTCCATTGTATAAATTCTGAAATGTTCTTAATGAATACCGAGGTGCATATTTCACCGACTGTAAAAGTTTCAAAGTGTGATTTTCAAGATTGTAGACCCTGACAGAGTTCGGGTATATACCGCCTTTCGTATTTATTAGTAAATATCCTGAATGCGTGTCATACCACCAGGTATCCCGAACAGTACGAAACATAAAGGGGGGTTTAAGTGAAGCCCTAGCAGTTCGTTTGTATAACAGCACGCTTTCCAATTTCTAACGGAACAAAACGGTGACATGTTATATCAAAAACGCAGCATCAAAAATTAAAAGTGTTTCACCAAAAATACATGAAAACCGAACAGATAATTTAACAGTGGTTATCGAGCCAGGTGTAACGTAATTCACTGCCCCCATAAATCAGTGCCCTACCCTATTGTGTAGGACGGAATAAGGAGGAAAACCAATATTCAGGATACAATAGAACCTATTGTAACCCGGGCACTGGTTTACAGGTACATTCATTTACACTACACCTGTTTGACAAACAATCCGCAAAATTTGGTTTAAACGTCGAGCCGCTGGTCAACGAGATCAGTTTGATATAAGACAGGTGTGAAGGGAAAGAATGTCCTAGGAGAAACTGTAGTGGGAACAAAAGATCCTGTAGTTGTTACATTCTAATCTCTGGCGATTGGTTTCTATACCCATGCCGCTTATTCCGTCATTCAACAAAAGAAGTGGACGCTTTTTACAGGGGGACACTCTTTACTGCTACACCGGGTTTATTTATCGAGCCGCTCGATGAATAACCACTACTTTAGGTCTTATTTGTCAAGTCGCTCGATGAGCAGTACGTGGATTCAGCGTTATTTATCCAGCTAGCTTGACAAACACGCTTCAAATTCAGCATTGTTCGTCGAGCTGGCAATAAAGACACGCCTCCTCATGAATATGCATAATGGCGCCAACCTCCAAACGTTTGGTGGTCAGCAGTGTGGTGGTGCTTCAAGCAACAGTCCCGCTGCTCTTTTTTATATAAACACAGAAATGTTCATCTTCATATTGACGGAGAGCCCTTTCAAAATCCGTAAATGATCTGTATGCAACTCCTTCTCGCCACTTTTTGAAGGACGACGACGCCATTGCGCCAGAAATCGAATCCGCCATTTTTGCCTCCAGTTTTACAAGACAAATCTGATTGGCCAATGTCAAATTTGACATGAATATTAATGAGGACAGCTCGACGTTTAAGCCAAATTTTGCGTACTGTTCAGCGAGCCGGGCTTGATGTTGATATAATTGACCAATCAGATTTGTCTTCCAAAACTGGAGGTGAAAATGGCGGATTCGACTTCTAGCGCAATGTGGTCGATATCCGTCGAGAAATGCCGATTTTTAAAGGGCTCTGCACGAATATAAAGATGATCATTCCTACGCCTTCATCAAAAAGAGGAGTTAACTCAACTGTGCTTATTAATCGAGCGACTCGATGTATATCCCCGGCAACCCAGGACATGAATTCTACTGATAATCTAATAATTTTCTTAGTAAGTATCATAGCTATTTCTTAGTAAGATCTAAAATCTTAGTAAGATTTAGTAAGAAAAATCTAGTATGATATTTCTTGTAGTATTCTTACAAGAAACAGTATCGAAGATTTTTCTTAGAAGGATATTTTTCTTATTAAGATCTTACTAAGAAATAGCTCAGATACTTACTAAGAAATTTATAAGATTGTTAGTAAGATTCATGTCCTGGGCTGGGTTGCACAAAACTCATGTTGGCGCTAACTTGGTGTTAGCGCTAACTTTATGTTAAATGACGTAAAAAACAATGGATTTTTACGTCATCATAAAGTTAGCGCTAAAGGCCTGAACCCACTGTCGCGTTTTCCCGCCGCGGTTTCATCACCGCCCGACAAATTCTTTGTTATATTATCGGTCCGCTGCCTTTTAACAAAGCATTTTCTGCCGCTGCGTTTTCCCGCTGCGGGAAAACGCGTCAGTGGGTNGTGAGTTTTGTGCATTTAAAGCGGCAGTCCATCCGTTGATGAACAGGTTCAGCATCTGCCATCCTTTTATCATACATTAACGATAATCTGACGTCATCCCCGAACCAGCCAATGAGGTGGGGACTCTGTGCCAGTCCACGTGCTCGGATTTCATGTCAACACTCGGACCATGCTGATGATGATGATGCTGGGAGATTTTTATGGATTTTTTGTGTGGTTTTTGTGCGATTCAGATTCCTAACTCCGTTGAGACGGCTGCTGTTGCAACTTACGGGATGTCGGAACCAGGAATATGCTTTTGTTCATGCAGAAATACATCCACCCGGGCGAGAAAAGCGTGATGATGCAAGATGACTCATTGAACATGTTGAGTGTTCTTTTTGTTATTCAGTTGTTATCGTCGGTACACCTCCGCAATCGCCGCTAGTTCATCCGGTCTGTCTATCAACGGATGGACTGCCGTTTAACTTTACTGGTACAGTTAGCATTTTACCGATTCCCTGGACAATTTCCGAACACTTCATGCCATATCAAGGACTGTATTGTTACGATGCGCCTGCTGAATAGATATACACTTCGTTCAGCACTATAAACCCAGTACCGGTATCTAACTTTCGAACGATATTATAAACGTTGCCGGCTGCGTCATATCCAAAATCATCGTAGCCATCTAAATGGCGTATCTCTACAACAGACTGTGTGAGGAATCTCCCCGTGTCCCCGTAATACAGTCTACTGCTTCCGATTATCGGATTAAAATCAAAACCTTTTAATCGTGCATCAAATTCGCCTATACATGCGTATCTAATAGGCGAACCCGGATGACCTTCAATAATCAATTTAATTTTTGTATCTTGGAAAATGTATTTTGCACCAAGACGTTTGAAATAAACTCTAGCTGCCTTTCTTTGAAAAAGACTTATTATCACGTAGAAACCTCTTTCATCCAACGTAAAACATAGAAAAAAGTTTGAAATCATCGTTAAAGTAGCGTCTCGTGCACAATATTGAGGAGACAACCGCACACCGTTCTGTAAACATATTTGTCCGAATCGTTCTGCCACGTCATACGTATAAATGACCAACATCTCTTTCCACCTGAATTTCACCAACGCATGTTTCCTCCAAATATGTAATTTAAGCTTACGTTTCCTGAGAAAATACCCCAAGCTTATCCCCAGGTAGTTTCTGATATACGACTTTTCCCAACCGCTAATGTATAATGAATCAAACGTCTCCGTGCTTAGGTCAAATACTAAAATGTTTGGTTTTATGGGTGAGGACAAAAAAACCAACTTTTGGTAGCTGTGCAAAATCCTGTAAACCTTCCTCGACACATCCGGAAACCATATATTGCGCGTTAATGTATACTCGAGTTTTGTTTTGTTAAACTCAAACACCAGGAAATTATTCTCTGACACAGCAAGAATGGAACATTTCCGGTCACCAAATGCGTGAAGATAGTCGTATTTTGGAAACGGTATTGGTGGTACGATGCGAGCTTTATGTGTTACGTTCATCCGCAAGATTCTTCGCTATGAATTTGAATGTTTTCTAAAGTGAAGTGTCAAGTCAAAGTTCGGTGTGCAGGTGAGGGGAAGCCGCAGTAACATACATGTACTCTATACAACCGATGGTGTTTGTTGGTCTTCATTTCAATAGTATGCTAATTTATAGTAGACACGCATCCTATAATTGTGCTGCCCCCTTTTAATAGATTTAGAATCAACAGGAAGTGACGTAAATGGAGGATTTCCTATAATTGTGCTGCCCCCTTTTAATAGATTTCGAATCAACAGGAAGTGACGTAAATGGAGGATTTGCTGTTGATCATGATCATTGACGTAGGCCTAGGCCTTCACCGCCGGTAGCCGTGTAGGCCCAGTACATGTGTAGTAGGCCTACATTACGTAGCCTGCACATCTCATGCCTACAATTCGTCTCGGCCTTCATTCATTAGGCCTAGCACGCGTTAGCCTACCGGCAACCTCAGCCAAGTTACCATGGTTACATAATATGCATTGGCACTGCAGTGCTTCATGCAATGCATGCCAAACGAGACCATGACGATGACACGACGTCGATGAATTCCGCTCTGTAGTCATCAAAGAAATGAAACAACACACTCAAAGTGTCATTGATTTACATGTCAGTACTTGTTGACAACCATAATGTGAACATTGATCTAAAAACCTAGGCCTACCAAGAAACTGCAGCTGCAAATCAGTGAGCGTGTGAATGTGAAATTCCATGTTTGCATGGTTGTCATGGCAGCCTCCTCCATTTACGTCACTTCCTGTTGTTTTTTTTAGGAAGCGTGTATATTTCTTCATGCCGGCTTCTCGACTTAAGGAAATATTTAAGCTGCTTTCGCCGCGTTGATTTCTTTGCATATTTCCGCAAGCTGCTGTCCACCCAGACACCTAAACTCTCTCCGCAGTTTCAAACCGCTACCCACTACGTTACCCGCGCTCTGAGACTGCTATTGCTGTCTAAGCCCGGTGGTCGAGTGGTTAGCGCGCTTGACTACCAAACTGTGCAATGGGTCGGAGCGGGCGAAGGCATGTACAAAACATTGTGAAACAAAAATGCAGGGTCCGTCGGATGGGACTAAAAGCCGTGGTCCCTTGTACCTGAGTGTCTATGCTAGGGCAAGGAAAAGATCCCACACAGATGGACAGTAGCCTGTCGTGGACTCCATACCTCCGGCAAAAATCCAACAGGGTTACAACGCCGGTAATGATATACATATTGTTGACGTCAGTCTCAAAGTATGCCCAACAGACGGCGTTAGCTGTCCGATTCAGGGAATCCCCCATTTGGGAATCTGTGCGACTTGCCGATAAAACGGACCAAATTTGTCATTCTCCGCCAGCTTACATGAAGCATTTGGATTATACAACCTTCAAAATGTCCGAAACATGGGTGCACACCACGGCCGGATCCAGGATTTAGAAATGGGGGGGGGGCACTACAACCCTGAGGGCAAAGCCCTCAGTTGGCGCGCATCGCAGGCAGGCAGGTGCGCGCACACGAGGGGGGGGGTTCGAGGGCCTCCCCCGGGAAAATTTGAAAAATCAAAGCTCTGAGATGCGATTTCCCAGCATCTTAGACATGAAATACTAGGAAATACTAGACGATTTTCCCAAAAAAACGCAGAAAAAATCATTGCCCCTCAAAAAATAGGGGGGGGGGGCACGTGCCCCATGTGCCCCCCCCCCCTCTAAATCCGGGCCTGCACACTACAGGTGCGTGACAACATTGCTCAAATTTGCAAACGGCGTTGACCTTGTTGACTTTCCGATCGGAAAAATTATGAATACACAGTGTACATTTTGTACACGGATCATAGCAAATCAAAAAGTGTGTTACGGCGGCGTCGGTTCAACCCGTGATGATGGCTTGTGATTGGATATCTCGTCAAACAGCGCCGTCTATTGATTATCCGTCAGTTTTGGCGCCAATCATGCCAGTGTTTAGTGGGTCTATACCTATGGCCAACTAAACACTGGGGACGAGTGTACCAGACACCAAGCAAATAAATCACTGAAAGAATGGCTAAGAACAACCAAAGGACCAAAAGGACGACCCCAACAGACATGGACAGAGCAAATGAGAAGATATTTGAATACCATTACCATCAACATCAAACTCAAGCTCAATAACAATACAGAGATTCCAAACCTACTCGGTGACCTGGCACATGATAGTGACAACTGGCATGACATAGTCAAATGCATCATGCTACAACAGACATGTAGTGGAGCGGGTGAGAGAAAGCTATATCCCACAAAAAAAATTGGCAGTGTGCACTTTGGTCATTTGGTCATGTTTACTGCCGGTTCGTGTTTTCTTCTGGAACAATATTAGCATCAGAATCTGGCAAACAGTACCGTTCAATGTCATGAAGTGAAATCACGATACAGCACCAGCATGACTGCGCTTTTGTTTGCTTTTTAGCCAATAAAAACTTCGCTCTTTGAATAACCTACCCTGATCTGAAACATCCGACTTCCCTTTGAAAATCTTGCTTCCTCCTGCCCAAGACATATACCTTTTTTCCTGTTAAGTTGACACACCAAATTTCGTCCCATTGTCATGATATTAAAAGTGGTGCATTCCTGCCAGACGATGCACAGGACACTGCAGTACAAAGACGATGGAGAGGGCACTGACCCAAGATCAGGACTGATCAGAGCCTTGTTGCTGATTAAGTGGAGAAAAACCGATCCTAAAGGTTGTTCCATTCTTCTAAGGATATTGAATGTCGAACTTCTATTAATGCACGCGAAAGAACCTCAATCTTACTCGGCGACTATCATGTTCTCACTTTGAAAAGCACTTTTGCTTTGCAGGTCGAGGCCTATTGGGAAATACTAGAATTATTTTTTTTAAATTAAATCAAGTGAAATACTGAGGTCCATTTTGCAGGAAGTACAGTCATTGACATACATGTAAGTTTATCTACTCCTGATACCATGAATATTTCACAAAATACTACAAGGCCAACTTTAAAGCTGAACTGCATGAACGAAAAGCCCCCATGCGACGAGCAAGAGAAATGCTAACGCCCTGCAAACACCTCAAACGAAGGCTCAGAACATGATAGACCCCACCATCCCAGGAGGGCGCCACCTTATTTGTCTTCGAGCTGTCAAGGTGCCAACATCCTCTGGTGAGCTCCTGCTGAACACCTTTTTTGAAAGAAAAAGTTCGACCCAGGTGGGAATCGAACCCGCGCCCTGTTATCTTTGCTCCACCGTCTCCCCCATTGGGCCACCGAACTTGTTGGTAGGCTTCCTGTGTTTTCTCTCATTCGTAGTATTATTACGCAGGTCGAAGGGCTACGTCAATGCATAAAGAGGACCCAGTCATTATTGATCGAGCAGCAATCACGTAGATTTTCCTGTACATTCAGTAATTCAGTAATTTATTTCTCTCTCATTGGTCCGCTAGAACTTTGCTGCCATCTGTTGGCAATATGCGCGGCTGACTGCTCCTATTGGGCCGTAGTGACGCCTATTGGTCAACTCGCTGACAGCTCCTATTCTTTGGCGCGTATTCTTACTACGACAATCTAAAGTATTTCTTCGGGCTGAGTCAATCCTCAGCCCAGGCTGTTCAAGCAGTATCGTCGGAATCCGTCCATTACTTGACAGTTCCGCCCTGACGTGACGGCGGCTTTGGTCAGTAAGGCTCCATTTCCATAGAGTTCACGTTGACACTTTTCACGCGCCACGCTTCACGTTTTCCTTTCGTTCCTCGGAGAAAGCATGTCACAGGACAGGTATTAATGTGTGTCTCGTTGTGCGCTGAATCGAGGAACGAAAGGAAAACGTGAAGCGTGGCGCGTGAAAAGTGTCAACGTGAACTCTATGGAAATGGAGCCTTA
>NMRB01000605.1:105435-120224 GCA_002633025.1 Notospermus geniculatus
GGCACCGTACGAAATTGGCTGAAATTGGCCAAAATGTCTGTTTTTACTCGCCGTACGGGCCCCGGAGTGGATATGTGACCTAGGCATAATCGTGAGTCAAGCTTATATCCCCAACTCGAGTTCACGTAAGTATAGCACTTATGGCCAGACATAAGTATAGCTTAATCGACTGCGAGTTCATTGCACAACCCGAAATAAACCTCGCATTACACAAACTCGGTTATCACTCTACCTACATGTAGGCCCATAAAAAAAGCATTGCAAAGCATTCACAAGCGCACATGCAATCATCAGACTCCCGAAGTACGAATTCTTACTCAGGTAATATTTATTTATTACCATGGTAGTAAATAATTATTTCCTAGGTAAGAATTCGTACTTCCGTTTTCCGAAGTACGAATTATTACCTAGTCAAGAATTCAGTATTACTATGGTAGTAAATAATTATTACCTAGGTAAGAATTAAATATTACCATGGTAAGTAATTCTTACGTAGGTAATAATTATTTACTTATACCATGGTAGAAAATATTTACTAGCATGGTAGTAAATAATTACAGCATGGTGGATTTATGGCAGGGACGGCTTGCAATACTGCATCACACCGCCAAATCTTGGACTCTAGTAATACCAATGAGTTTTTCATCGGGCCGGCTAGGCCCACGACAAGGTCAAGCGATGATTCACCTTTTGATCTGAGTGGAAGAATCCCTGCTAAACCTTGTCTTAGGGCCTGGCCACATTATACGACTCGAACCCGACGCGATCGCTTAAAACTCCGTCGGCCAGTCGCTCCGGATAATATGGAAAGGTTTACTACTATCGTAGGCAGTCGTAGACTGCTGCACAACCCAGTCGTACAAGTCTGAATTGGTTCCAGTCTTATGCCCCAATCACACTGAGCTAGTTCTCAGTACGTTCTAGAAAATTTCGCCGAACGGGCTCAAACTGTCTGCGAACGGAGTGGACGTAGTGGCAACTCGTTACAGTCTTAGCAGGAACTTCATGGAAGGGAAGGGTGCTCTAGAACATCGAGGCATTATTTTGCCAAGGGTTAAGGCCCGTTTCCACTTGAGCGTTTTACGCCGCGTTTTGACGCTTCGCCCATTGTTTGGAAGCAGAGCGGCGGAAAATAACAAAAGATTTGACGCATCACGCGGCGTAAAACGCTCTAGTGGAAACGGGCCTTTACACGTTCTAGCCTGTTTTACGATTTTTTAGGATGGGTCAGGACGCTTGGAGAACTACTGCAGTGTGACAGGCCCTTTATGAGACTGAGTTGTAGACAGTCGTGTAGTGTGAACAACCATGCGAAGCGCCCCGATCGTTGGTCGCGAAGTACGGGAAAGTTTATGACCCGATTCATTTGTGATAACCAATCAGGGTGTTTCATTTGGTTCACGATTACAGTCACCATGGCTGACTTTTCGACGAATGACCGGTGTGACATCTGCCAGTGTTCCCCATCTGTGAGTGTCCCCTGATATTGTCTGACGGCATAAGCGGCGAGTTGACAGTAGAGGACACACACGACTATCGCACGCCGGAGTGGACATAAATCTGAAGAATTAATGTCCACATTTTATAAAATCGACCAATAGGATTTGATTTTTATATGTGGACTATTCGATTTAATGTCCACATTAAATCGATTGAATACCACCATTAATTCGATTTAATGTCCACATTAATTCAGGCAGCTACTTCCGCCGATAAATGCACAATCGCCCAATCAGAAGAGACTTTTTAATGCGGACATTAATTCCATTTTATGTCTACATTAATTCGAGCTCATGCACATCCGCCACTAAAAACTCTTATCTGATTGGTAGATGGTGCATTTATCGGCGGAAGTAGCAGATTGATTTAATGTGGACATTAAATCGATTTAATGTGGACNCACATTAAATCGATTTAATGTCCACATTAAATCAATCTGCTACTTCCGCCGATAAATGCACCATCTACCAATCAGATAAGAGTTTTTAGTGGCGGATGTGCATGAGCTCGAATTAATGTAGACATAAAATGGAATTAATGTCCGCATTAAAAAGTCTCTTCTGATTGGGCGATTGTGCATTTATCGGCGGAAGTAGCTGCCTGAATTAATGTGGACATTAAATCGAATTAATGGTGGTATTAAATCGATTTAATGTGGACATTAAATCGAATAGTCCACATATAAAAATCAAATCCTATTGGTCGATTTTATAAAATGTGGACATTAATTCTTCAGATTTATGTCCACTCCGGCGTGCGATAAACGTGCATGAATAGCGGTAATGCATGCCAATGAAACTGACACAGAATTCCCCTGTTGTGGAATTTCTCGGTGAGATCGCGCATGCGCAACGTCCTCAACATGATAAACATGTCAAAATCTTTAAACAAAGAAGGCATTTAATTTGATTGGCCGATCACAACAGGGATAAGCTGATTTGCTTTTTGAATATCACACCTTATGGATGGCGTTTTTACCGGTTACCTATAGGAAACATTTGGCAGGTTGATATTGTTGGGAAACCCCTGTCCTGAGGGGTGGATTGACCGCTATTTCCATTTATTTCTGCGGTGTTTTCGTAACAAATCTTTTCATTGACAAGAAAAACTTTTGGAGCTTGGCCTTCTGTGACGGCCCACTGAGTTCTAAAGGCTTTTTTTGACAGATTGCGAATTTTACCCATCGTTTTCATGCAGCGAGTTTACTTTCAATGAGCATTTTATGCACAAAAGTCGGCCGTAAAAGTCAGTTAACGCATTGGAAGCTATGTCTCCTGACATTGAAGGCAACATTTTTTATTTCACACCGAAAGTCCATTATAGGGATGGTCCAGAGAAAGGGTTTTTGACTATGAGAATACAGTTTTCCCAGCCGTGGGACATATCGCGATATGTCCCACCTTTGGTGACGTCAGAGGAGGGCATATGGAAACTCTCGGAGATCATGTGACGGGATTTGACCAATGGCATCCACGGAAATTTACTTGAGGTGTCCTTGAAACACTCATAAATGGAACAATCAAAGGGATTGATATTTCGCCACTTAATCAACAACAAGGCTTTGATCAGTCCTGATCTTGGGTCAGTGCCCTCTCTATCGTCTTTGTACTGCAGTGTCATGTGCATAGTATGGCAGGGCTGTACTACTTTTAATACCCTACGAAAGGGGCAAAGATTTAAGTGCCAATTCAACAGGAAACAAGGGATATGTCTTGGGCAGGAAGAAGCAAGATTTTCAAAGGGAAGTCGGATGTATCAGATCCTGGTAGGTATTTTAAAATCACCATTTTCAATGACGGATCATGTACATGTATAGAAATGTGCAAACATGCTTACTTTATGTTATATCTAATAAAACACGTAGACCCGTATTCATAAAGGGTGTTTAGCCTAATCAGCGTACAAATTCTGCATTACACAGGTTAAAGGCCTAGAAAACTAATAGTTCTGCCTTCTGTATGCTGCCTGTTCTCTGGCTTTTACCAAAAGATGATCGCACGCCTTAGTTTGGGAGAACAAAAGAATGGGCCGTATTTTAGAACGTTCCTTAACATTAAGGTCCACCTTAAATCTATTGGGCCGAATTTATAAAACACAGCAAAAGCTTGCAAGCCAAAGCCCCAAGGCCAAGCTTTTGCTTGTCAAGGAGAAGCACAAGCCAAAGATTTTGCTCACAAACATATTCATAATCAATTGCTTAACCTAATGACCTTTTCTTATAAAGCCGCGCAAGATTTTCTATCTGATGAAGCTAATGCTCGCCAGACAAAGCTTCTGCTAATTCTTATAGGGAGTTGCTTGTTCTATGAAGCAAAAGCGGAACTTTATAAACACATCTTCAAGAAAAAGCCCAGAAAAAGCAAGTGCTAGTTTTTATCAATTCGGCCCATTGTTCTCGATGGTTTTACAATAGACTAAGGCCCGTATTCTAGAACGTTCCTTAACGTTAAGGTCGACCTTAAGTCTATTGTAAAACCATCAAGAACAATAGATTTAAGGTGGACCTTAATGTTAAGGAACGTTCTAGAATACGGCCCTATATGTCGACCATAACGTTAAGGAACGTTCTAAAGGCCTGTCTACACGATCAAACATTTGTTCAAAACATCATCATACATTTGTATGATGATGTTCATGGACAGATATTTGATTGTGTAGGCTGTTTTCCCAACAAACTTGAACAGCAACCAACATATATGATGATGTTCAAATTTGTGTGATGATGTTCAGGACAAAATGTATGATCGTGTGGACTGTTTTCCCAACAAACCTGAACATGTATGATGATGTTCAAATTTTTAGCTGCATGTTTCATCTTGCCAATGCAAAACATCCCAAAAAAATGTGTGATGATGTTCATGGACAAATGTATGATTGTGTGGACGGTTTTCCCAACAAACTTGAACAGCATCCAACATTATCCTTTCTCCATCATACTTCATCATACAAAGTTCATGAATGTTGGACTGTAGATCGAAATCCACAACAAACTTGAACATCATCATGCAAGTGTATGATGCTGTTTTGAACAATGTATGATGATGTTCAAAATTTTAGCTGCATTGTCACAAGACAGAAATCGACAAACAAGCTTGGACATCATCACACAAATGTACGATGATGTTTTGAACAAATGTATGATCGTGTAGACGAGCCTTTAAACACGATCCAAAGGCCTGTATTCTAGAACCCTCATTAACTTTAAGGTCCACTTCAAGCTTTTGTATTCTGCCCGTCAAACAAGAGCTAAAGGTAAACCTTATTAGAGTTAAGGAAGGTTCTAGAATATGGCCCAAAGTGTTGAACGAATAGGAGCAGTCAGCCGCGCATATTGCTAACAGATGGCAGCACAGTCTTAGCGGACCAAATGTACAGGAAATCTATTATGATCGCTGCTCGATCGATAATGACTGGGTCCGCTAGATGCATTGAATTGGGCCCTAGTGACACCTAGTGGTCAACTCGCTGACAGCTCCTATTGTAGACAAGCCTGCCTGATCGTTCAACATTTCCTTTAAGGGCGCCGCACACCTGCGACTAAAATGGGGGCGACTACAGGTGCGACTACTACGTCGCATGCGATAATTACCTTTGAGGTCGATCAGTGATGTCATCCGGGACATCACTGATCTTCCAAGGAAGCATTTGTCGCAAACGAGTCAACAAAAACTAAAAAAAAACTAAAAATATGTTCAGTCGCTTCTGTGTTCGCAAGGCCGCTCGCCTAGAAAATCGCTCGAAAAATCGCTTGTGTGCGGTGCTCTTTATCCTCGTGGACTAAGGCCAGCTTTCCATTGGCGCGTTTCCGTGCACGAATACGTTCGAAAGCATGTTTATTTCCGCTTCGTTGGTCACTGCGAAGAAAAACTGTCCCTGTACAAATGCTCTGATTTTGGTCCAATGATAATGCCAGTACCCAAAATTCAAACGGCTGCATCTTCTAAACGCACCATATGCGGAACATAAGAATTGGGGTTTTGTGGTCAGAGGGGTGAATCCTAACCCACAAACCCCAAAAAGTTTTTGTACTCGAGATGCTGATTAAACCTCTATGGGCTCCCTGACTAACTTGATCGTCATCATACAAGTTTATGATGCTGTTTTGAACAATGTTGGATCGTGCAGACGGGCGTAAGTCCAATATTAACATGGTAGAGGGTTTCATCCAACCCTAGTTCCCTTATGAAAATGTGACACGTGTAAATAACATTAGCACGTGGTAATGGGTGAAGTTTACACAAAAGATGTTAACTAGCTCTAGAGTACATGTAGTAAACTTCTCATCGGAAACCATTGACATCGCTCCGATGTCCTTCTCTTGTTACACCTGAGTGGAGAGAGGCCAGTGAGGCAAAGAGACTTGCCCAAAATCTCACGCCACATTGGTTTTCGAACCCAGGACCCTCTAACTGCTAGTTGGAGATTCTAACTACTATCCCTCCGTCTGCGCGAAACAGGAACGCAGATCCGCCAAACAATAGACCGCTATTGCAAGGTTATATGTGACCCGCTCTGGCAAAACCAGTCGCATGTCGCTCAGAAGTTGAGCTTCCCTCGCTGAACAATAAGACGGGTCTTTGATTCCAGGGGGACTTACATTCCTCTCACATTGGTATGGAAGGAAGGGTCGTCCCAGGAATACAGTTCCTACATGTACACTCATCCCAAAAAATAAATGGACAGTGGTTTTTTAACTCTGTACAGGAAGTGAGGCATAATTTTGGGTTCTAGCTCAGATATATGGCCCTTCAACATCTCTTGTATATGTCCAAAAGCAAATTTTAAGGAAAAAATAAAATATCGTGAAATTATCACTGTTTCAAAATATCATTGAAAATGAGATTTTTGAAATCTTGAAGTTTTTCATAAAAAACAAATTTATCATGAATCTATGAAGAGTTCTAAGACTCGTGGTGAAGAAATTACTGAAAAATATTTGTCCTATTCTGTGTTATTCAAGGAATTATGCATGAAATTTCCTGTCTGACATACAGAGGAGATGTTCAAGGGCCAGCTATCAAAGCTGTAACCCCATCGTGTGCATACCTCAGCAACAGAAGACAAAAACGTTTGTCCATTTATTTTTTGGGATGAGTGTACATCAAATAATCTGCTAACGTACGGTGATTCGAATGGTCATAGTCTCAAGAGCTACATATTCCAATCCCTCGTTGTACAATAAAATCGGACTCAGATTCGAGGGGTGTCTGTTAAGCCTCGTTTATGTCGCCCTTACGTACAGTCAGAACTAGTTGGCAACTGATAATCGGCGCGTAGTTGGAACTAATTAGTCACAACTACAAGGTGACATAAGCTCTCGGGCGTCAGCGAGTAACTGGTTGCCAACTAGTTGCAAACTAAAAATATCCAGATCCTGAAAGTCGCACATGTTCAACTTACTTAAAATCAAAAGAAATCTGTGTCGACATAAGCACTCAAAAGACGGCGATAAACTAGTTCCAGGTAGTTGCGACCGATCGGTATTTTTCTAGTCGGTGGCGACATAAGTTATCAGTGGCAACTAGTTGACGCTATTTCTATCACAGCGTAGGGCGACATAACCGAGGCTTTAAGCCTCGGTTATGTCGCCCTACGCTGTGATAGAAATAGCGTCAACTAGTTGCAACTGTAAACTTATGTCGCCACCGACTAGAAAAATACCGATCGGTCGCAACTACCTGGAACTAGTTTATCGCCGTCTTTTGAGTGCTTATGTCGACACAGATTTCTTTTGATTTTAAGTAAGTTGAACTTGTGCGACTTTCAGGATCTGGATATTTTTAGTTTGCAACTAGACGGCAACCAGTTACTCGCTGACGCCCGAGAGCTTATGTCACCTTGTAGTTGTGACTAATTAGTTCCAACTACGCGCCGATTATCAGTTGCCAACTAGTTCTGACTGTACGTAAGGGCGACATAAACGAGGCTTTAGACTGACACTAATCTCGCGCAGCCAGACAACGGAGGGTCTGGCCCCAATATTACAGAGTTTAAGAGATCACACGCTAACGATTACGTTTACGTTAACGCTATTTCTTGCATGTATTTCATGTACAAAAAATACTGTTAACGTAAATGTTATCGTTAGCGTGTGATCTCTTAAACTCCCTATTTTCGTAATGACATCTGCGTACCCGCGAGCTGATCCTGGGCATGCATATATACCCGGATGTACTAGTAATTCATACACAGAGCATTCATTCAGCTCGTATATATATATAAATCGCAGGAACGGTGATAAAATACAGGAAATTATTAAAGTGTAAATAATATGTGTCATAAGGCTCGAAAAGACTAATTTGAGACAATGTTTCAGTTTTTTGTTGCGGTACGTTAAGAAACACTCATGGCGCGTTTGAATCAACGTCTGTGTGTGAGCGCCACATGTTGGAACCGTTGGCATAACTAGAATGAATACTTCTGGTGCCAGACTCTGATCCGTAGGTAGCGGAGCGATATCAGAGGCTGGCGGTGCGAGACTAGCCCGACACCAGACATGGCCATAGGCCTAATTAGTGGAGACAACGTGCCATTGGTGTATATACATGTAATATGTTGATTCTTGTGGTCTTAGCAATTTTGTATTGTTGAGCAATAAATTGAAATTGAAATTGAAATTGAAATTGAAATTGTACTTAATAATCCCAAACATTGACCACAAATCAAATATTAACTGACAGACAACATCAGAGAATCCTACTGTTGCTTTCACTTGGGTGAAATGCAAACAGAACTGGACTCTGCGTAAAAAAACGTTTGATTTCATACATGTAGCCAAGGATTTTGACAACGAACTTAACACGTAAAGCTCGTATTGTTCCGCCAATACCCCTTTTACATTTTGAGTGCCTTTATGTATTTCGTAACCGAGAAGTTCTCCTCATTGCTGTGGGAAGAAAGAAAATGCTAGTCTTTGAGATCAACAATACAAAACTTGAGTATACCGTAACTCGGCAAGTATGGTTTTCCGTTGAGCCTGAACATCTAGCAGCGCACTACAGGAATCTCCACGGGTACCAGAATTTTGTCTTCTTTACTTCAAATATAAGGCCAAATATTTTAGTCTTTGACCTCAGCACCGAGAAGGTGGGCACCATATACATTAGCAGTAGGGAAAAATCATACATCAAAAACTACCTGGGGAGAGGTTTTGATTATTATGTGAAGAAAGGCAAGCTTGATTTGTATTTCCAGAAGAAATATGCCTTAGTAGATTTTGTAAAAATTGCTAAGGCAAGGATTATTATCTATGACGTTGCTGACCGATTGGGACAAATAAGTTTACAGAACGGTGTGCGGTTGTCTCCCGGATATTGTGAAGGTGCAACGATAGTTTCAAACTACATTCTATGTTTCCGATCAAATATAGAAGGATTCATGACGATTACGATGTTTCAAAAAATGGATGCTAAAATTTCTTTTAAACGTTTTGTTGCAAAATACCATACAAAATTTGATTGGCTTATCGACGGTTATCCAGGTGCGCATTTTAGGTACGTACGTGTACGTGTATCCACTTACGACGACTCGAAGCCACACTTTATAGGGATCGATTTTGATCCAATAATCCGGACTGGAAGCAATAGACTTTATTCTGGGGACACGGGCAGGTTCCTTAAGCAATATGTTTTACAGTTACGTAGTCATGGAACCATTGGTGATTTGGGGTTTGACGCTACTGGCAATGTGTATGAAATGCGGAAGTTGGAAAACGGTGCTGTAATGGTAAACAAAGTGTACGTCTATTCTGTGGGCGTGTTTTAGGGAGACAGTGTGCTGTACATGTACATATATAACGATGGGTATGGACATGTCTAGGAATTGTTGATTTTTGTCAGGGTGTAGTATTAACGTAATAATCTAGTCAGTAATCATACATGTATACGTGCATTTTTTAATGAAAACCTTTATGATGTTACGGCATGGTCACAAATTCTTTCGAATTAGTTGTTACTGCTAATTTACTATTCAGAAACTACTTTTTTTCCATTTGAAACAGATAGGTCAGAAATGGTTTAAGCGAACTGCTAGGGCGCTGCTGAAGCCACCTTTCAAACTTCGTGCTATTCGGGATACCTGGTGGTATGATAAACAATCAGGATATTTACTGATTACTACAAACGGTGCTTTATCCAACGTGAACATTGTCAGAGTCTACACTCTTCAAAATAGCACTTTGCAACTTTTTCACTCCGTAAAATATAGATATCATCAATTGTTCAGTTTATATAAAACACGCTTTTTAGTTTTTACTACTTTTCGGCTAAGCCGAAAAACACGTGGGGTCCAACTTGTCGACATGTTTAATGAATTAGTCACGTATAACATTGATATACCGGAATTTGATCGTTGCTACCGGGCAAAGAAGAGCGATGGCCCAGTTCTTCAAAAAGACAAAATCTTGTATTCGTGCAGGTTTGAATTTGTAGGAAGCGTAACTGCAACTATTTACACGATGTCATTTGTTAACTCAACTAAATCGGTCGTGCTTTCAAATGGAGTGGACCTCAAACTCCCTCATCCGTGTAATAAAATTGGACTTAAAGAGTTCACTGGTGAAAATGACCTCATCCTTGACTGTGATGTTGAGAAACCTGATTACTTTTATTTCCAATCAAAAAACGGGTATGTTGGTCAGATTGTGAGGACAAAAACATTCAATTTCTTTGGGAACCCTCCGGTAGGTTCCGAATGGAGTCGCTACCACCAACGATTATTTGAGTACTATCATATGAGTAGTGGAAATACCGCTGACGAGTACATTATAGTATTGTTCGGCGAAGACGCGAAGTGTACGACGAGAACCTCCTTGTTCCCTAGTACTTTTTGGAAAGTAATATCGATTTTATATAAATTTAAGAACAAAAGGAAGTGTGGATTTTGTATACGATTTGCTCCGACTGGTAAAATAATCATGTTTTTCAGTTGTTCTCCCAAATACGACAAAAACGCAGGTTATATACTCTTTGCAGATGTGTTCTCTGAACAGTAACTTTTATATTTTTAATTACAATGAATCGAGAGTACACAGGTGTGAAGGGAAAGAACGTCCTAGAAAAAACTGTCCGGCGAACAAAAGATCCTATTGTTACATTCTTATCTCTGACAATTGGTTTATTTACCCACGCCGCTTATTCCGTCATTCGAACAATAGAAGTGGACACTTTTTACTGCTACACCGGTCACCCATCCACGCAGTGATTACGATCAACGTTGCTTCACTTCTATGTAGCTGCGAGGCCAACGCGCCAACCACTAGACCATCCTCCATGGCCGGCGGGTTAAGCAGTGCCATATACAGTCGTCCTCAAATTTATTCATACCCCATGAAAAAGTATGGAAAAAATATTTAGAAAATACCTATCAGTTGCACTTGCACGTCTTGGGCTTCATTTAATGACCTTTACTCGAAATGTACACAGATTGAAAAATATTGACCAAATATCACAAAGATATCACAATTTCAAAATATCATGAAAATCCTAACTTTTGAAAATTTCAAGTATTTGATTCGAAATTGATTTCATATCATACTACCTTATCATGGAAACTTTGTGAAGAAAGATTGGCATCAATATACCACTTCGTTTTTGCGGCATAATTTTTTAAAAACTGGTGATTTCGATGCTTTTTTATTCATTTTTTGCCATTTATTGAAATAACTCTCTCATATGATTTAACAAGTCAGAAAAATACTTTGGAATCTTTTTCATTTGACTCTCTGGGTCTGATGGCATTCGATTTTTTTCAAAATTCCTGAAATTATCAAAGTATCAAATTTGAAAATTCAAATGATATTTTGCAATTTCACAAAGTCGAAGTGAGATTTTCGAAAACTTTCTTCACTGCAGTTTTTAGAATTGGTCATAGGATGATATGATATCGATTTCGAATCAGATATTTGAACTTTTAAAAAGTTGAGTTTTTCATGATATTTTGAAATTGTGATATCTCTGTGATATTTTGGCCGTATTTTAAAAATCTCTGTACATTCCAATTAAATGTCATTCAATGAAGCCTAAGACGTGCCAGTTCAGCTCATTTGTATTTTTTAAATATTTTTCCTATAATTTTTCATGGGGGTATGAATAAATTTGAGGACGACTGTAGTAGCTGCAAGGGGTTCAAAACAGTCTATGAGAGTTCTTAAACCTTTCGACAGGGTCTACACATATGATACACTCACAACATAGAAATTAGCCTACCGTTGCGACTGTAATTTCGGGGGGGGGGGGACAACCGACGGTCGATTAGGGTAATTCTTCGGTAACGGAATTACAATCAGAGCAAAATTTCGTCATAATTTTAGCTCTCTAGTCCCTTTACAGTATGTAATACTGGGATGAAACCAGTCGTATGGGTTTCGCATCAGTCTAAACTATTTTTGGATAGGCTCAAACCTAGTCTACTATACAAGGTGGAAGAGCAGTGCTGCCTGACATGTCGGTAACGGAATTACGGCAGAAAACTGCTTCAAAAAGTCCCCGCTTTTGAAAAAATTCTCCCCCAACCCTCAAGAATTTATCATTGCCCTAATAGTTAGATATTACAGCTAAGACCCCTAGCTGTAATTTAAGATATCAATAAATGTAAAATCCTCATACACATTAGAGAAATTGACATTTTCCTGAGGTAGTGTGCGGTAACGGAATTACATCTTCTGAAACAAAGGTTAAACAAAGGCTTAAAAATGGTGTCCAGCCATTGCGTATGGTGTTAAACCTGTCCATTATTCCTCAATCAGGTCTTGTAGATTCCAAATAAACTAAGATGGCATAGTTGTATGCATTGGTGGGCGTGCACTGAGGCTTAGAAAATAGGGATAAAAACAAGGTCAGTGAGGAGCATTCAGTGCAAAAATGATGGTTTTTAATTTTTTGTATTTCATGTCGCTATTTAACTAGAAATGCTTTGCATTATAATTTCAAGTGTAGTTTCCTGCATATCCAGGATTTTTTGCATGGCAGTCTGAACCACAGTTTGGAAGATGTAACTACAAATGTGATTTCTCATTAGCCAGTTTCTGCCGAAGAATTGCCGATTATCAGATTCATTGCTGATTTCATCTTTGGAAATTCATACTAAACCGACTCAACGAATCGATTATTAAATCACTATTGTGTCGTAAGAACAATATTGATCAATTTAAACATTCTACACTTACATGTACATGTAAGAATAATAGTAGCAATTGTCTTCATTGACTGTCTGTCAGTGTGGATCAAAAGGTTTCTGCTTGGCCAAAGCACGGTCCTTGCTGATTGGATCCCACGGCCCTTCTATTCCTTGAAAAACCAACCAACCAGTCTTTCGCACGGACGTTTCACTATTCGGGGAGTTTGGTATAAATTTCTTTCATCTACTCTCATTGAAGTTGGCACTGATAGTCTTTCGGGTTTTCCGAGTCATCCACAATCATAGAGAGACAGTTCAGATAGGATGGTGTTGGCACAGGAAAGCAATCACGGGCAGTAGAATCCTTTTCGCTTCAAGATTATTTTTCTGAAGAAGTTCTTTTTTAGGAAATGTGCAAACACCTATTGTAGGGAAGACGTCTACACCATCGACGCTTCGTACTTCGAGAGTTGCATTTTGTTGACCAGCAGGATTGTCCTGCATGTGTTATTCTGATATCCAATGCTGTTGTCATGTCATGATATACATCAGTTCAAACTAGGCCGTCGTTTAAGACGTCATGACGACTTCTTGACCCGCACATGCGCAGTAGCCGTTTTCCTTGTCAACACGGAAGCTGGTGTGTTTTCATTGGTTTCAACGAAGGATTCCGGCAATCGGCAGCATTTTGGGTGGTTCTCTTCGATATTTCTGCAGGGGAGCCCTTAATTACACTGTGAACTGGTCTGGTACTAGTTGAGGAACGGAAAAGTCACTGGTTTCCCAGCTGGTTTCCCAAAGTTTGAGCGAAGTTCGTTGAAAGTCATTAAAACATTGACTTCCGGTTTGGACCAAGGAAAACGGCAAACTGCGCATGCGCGATTTATCCATGGCAATGACCTAATTACGAAGTTTGATCTCATCTATATTATAAAAGGAGTCGTACTCCAGAAATTTCGCAAATTTTCGACCCCAACCGGTGTCTTCTTCAGGCTGGCACTTTCAAGTCGAGCTACCAGAAGTGTTATTGTCATGTCGAGGCGGAATCGACCAGACCTCCGAGAATACTTCAGAACTTCTCGGAGTCAAACTGGGTCATGTGAGGGATCTGTCTGGGGAACTGTGACTGAAGCCGTTATCGCATTTAAACGGTCGATTTTGATGACTAAAATGAATTTATTGCACAATATTTGTATTTCTATGACTGGATATGGTGTTTATCTTCAACTAACTGGCTGTGGTTTGGATTTTGTTGGATTCGTTTTGGAAAAAAGACCAACTTTGGCGACGTGTAAAATTGAGTGAGTGTCCTTGTCTGTGTATATGGTGTATGGCGGTAGGCCGTGTACATTGTACACACGCTATACAGGGTGATCAAAAAACGTTCTTTTACAAATGTATGTATTTCTAGACAAACTCCTGTGTTTCAGTTCAAGAAAACATTGGTATGGAAGACTCGATATCTATGAATGGGTAGTTAATATCTGGACAGTTTGGTCAGTTATGTGCTGTGGGTTGACAACGAACAACTATTAGGTTTGACTTTGAACATAGGTTGAATGCCGTCGTACCAACGTTATCTATCGATGATGTAGGTCATTTTGACCCGTATTCCGATAACCATGGTTCACGGTCATAAACTTACGTTTGCGAAATTTACGGTTTCAACATCGTCTTAAAATCGTACGCATAGCACCTGCTCGCACATCTGTTCTTGGGCACGAGATTGATAATAATAGTTTAGCAATATTTATGTTTTCTTTCTCGTCCCGAAATAGTCCAGCTATGTTACACAGAACCGCCATATTGACGGTGACGCCGGACTGAATATTCCCTCGTCGCTGATTGGTCGAAATACATTCCTTTTAAATTGGACTTCAATAAGATTTTATTTCGACCAATCAGTGACAAGGAAAGTATTCAGTGCGACTTCCTTGTCAGCATGGCGGTCATGCACGAAAATATTTTGCCAATCTTGTAAGGAAGTTGGAAAAATAACTGAAATAACATCATTATTTTTGGATTAATTTTTTTGACACCAGGTTAGTGGTTTAGTGCATGTTCCTAGCTATCCATTGGTACTATAGAATGTCCCGATCGGCGGTCTGGTTGCCGAGGAGTCGCCACTTAATACTTTCTGGCAAGCACCCGAACGGCGTGCAGTTTGCTTTGTA
>NMRB01000605.1:120282-143204 GCA_002633025.1 Notospermus geniculatus
TATTTTTCGTCAAACCCTTGTTTTTGTGTGGTTAGAACACGAGTCATGTTTTTGATAAAAATTGATGTACCATCTGAAAGGGAAATGTCTTGGGATTCGACTGAGGGTACTCTGATGAAAATCGACCGAATAGTTTAGCTGTGAGCCTGATTTGAAGTGAAAAAGTCAAAAGCAGCCCAGCCACGAAATTATATCCCTTTTCTTTTTTTCTCTGTGCTATGTTATAGTCAGCCTGTAGGTCTACATGTACAGTCATGGACATTAGTTTATCTACACCTAATAAGTTGAATATTTCAAATACTACTAGGCTGATTTTAACACGGTTTGTTCCATATGAAAGTACATCCTGTTGGTCGTATTTCTGCATCAAAATTTTGGAAATTTGAAAATATCGTAATTATGTAATAGCTCATCATAAAAAACACTAAAAATCAAACTTTTTATTAGGTAATATTTTTGAGATTTTTGTTGCACATGTGATAGGGTGGAACTTTCTAAGGATTTTGTGCTTTGTTTCATCAAAATATGTTGAGGCGTTGCTGAGATATTTGAGATTATCAAAATTTTGATAATTTGCGATTTTCGTGTTTTGTAGGAAATTTTGATGCCATTAGATAAAGCTAACCTCAGAACATGGATTTACAAAATTTTGGAACTTTTTGCCTTAAATATTGCGTATTTTTCAAAGTATCAAAATATTGATATTTTGAAAAACATACTTAACTTCTAACCAGTTTTAGCTAAACGTTCCAAAACTTCATACTTCTTCATTTTTAGGTGAACTCTGTCTTCTGATATCATAATTTTGTGAAAAATTGAAAAATCTCAAATTATCGAAATTTTGATAATCTCAAATATCTCAGCAACCACTCAACAGATTTTGATGAAACAAAGTCCATGATCCTTAGAAGGTTCCACGCTATCAAAACTGCCACAAAAGTCACAAAAAATTACGTAATAAAAATGCTGATTTTTACGATTTTTTTCTAATGAGCTATTACGTAATTACGATATTTCCAAATTTCCAAAATTTTGGTGCAGGAATATTACCAACAAGATGCACTTTCGTATGGAACAAACCGTGTTAAAATCGGCCCAGTAGTACTTGAAATATTCAACGTATCAGGTGTAGAAAAACTAATGTCCATGACTGTACATGCTAGTTTACCGAACTGTGCTGGGGCGCGCGGTGGATTATTTAAGTGACGCTAAAATAAAATTTTCAACCTCGCGCTCCTACATATGGTTAGCTTTATTCTGTTCCGAGGAAAACATTAGAAAACCCAGGCAGCTTCCGACGATCCACCCGCAGGCCAAAACCGTGGTGGCCCTGAATGTCGCATGAGAAACTGCGCCTGATGGTGTCAAGCATCATGGCCTACCGTGTTGAGGGATACTTCACTAATTGCACAGAGCTACATGTACGAATATCATTCTGTAACATTTTATTTGTTATTTTTTTAGAATACATGTATTATTTGTTAGTTCTCAGTGATTCCTAAGTCTCCTACAGCAGACCTCTATCTGCAATAGAATTATTAAGTGTTTTTCACTAACGTGGCGAGTGATAAATAACTTTTCGTCTATTGCTGCCTGTTTAGTGTTTAGATATTTTTGATCAACACTCAAAAATCCCTGAAAATAGCCTCAGAAATGGAACAACACAGGGGATCGATTTTTCTCCGCTTAGTAAGCAACAAGGCTTTGATCAGTCCAGATCTTGGCTCAGTGACCTCTCCATCGTCTATGTACTGCAGTGTCCTGTGCATCGTATGGCAGGGCTGTACAACTTTTAATATAGTGCAAATGGGACGTAACTTCGTGTGCCAAATCAACAGTAGACAGGGAATATGTCTCGGGCAGGAGGAAGCAAGATTTTCAATCGGGAGTAGGATGTTTCAGATTAAGGTTGGTATTTAAAAGTAACGGTTTATAAAGTAAACAAAAATACAGTCATACTGATGTCTTGATTCAGGTATTTTTTGTCACATATACAGTAAGCATACACGAAATGCAAATCGGTGTGACATTAGCAAGTGTTTCCGTATGTCAGTGTTTTCCTTTATTGTTTGGGAAACACTGGCAGGTACTTTTGAGGGGCCGTGTACATGTAGATGGACACGTTTTTCTCTGTGTCCTCTATTGTCTATTGTCTAGATGACTTGCATTCTGCTGGTTTTGTTTACAAAATGACGTCATTCACGGGCGCCAGTCTGCGCACGCATACTCTGCACGTGAATTTGTCGCAACGTCATTGGACTGCCGAAGATGCAACAAAGCGCCAGTCTGCGCACGCATCGTGTTTACAAGTTGCCGTGACGTCATCGGAAATCCATCTATTCCCGTCAGACAATAGCAGAGGAAAAATTACTGATAGGGAACATTCAAAAGTGTCATGTTACACAGGTGTGAAAGGAACGAGCGTCCTGGAATGCAAGTCCGCAAAACAATAGCCCGCTTTGTAAGGTTATGTACGAATGGTCGTGTCTCCATAGACATATATTCTAATCCCTCGCTGAACAATAAAACCGGACTTTGATTCCAGGGGGGCTTTTGATTCCTGTCACACCGGCACTAGCCATGACCATTCTGCGTAGATGATGTGCCACATTTTTTTCAAGAGAATCGCAGCTAACACTAGCAAAATGCAAAGAGGCGACGGCAACTTTAAATCTAGTTGACTTTTAGGCTGTCAAATAAAAGAGCCTAGAAAAACGGCGCATATATAATGTCATAATTCGACCAAAAATAAAAAGAAATACAAACAAGCAGCGACAATCAGTTGCAAAGAGGAAGTTACTGTTACTAGGGAGGTTTAGAAATCAAACGATAAACGTAAACGTTAAAGACAACATTATTTTCGTACCGAAAATGCAATATAAAATCAGGTGAATGTGTAGTATGAAAAATAACGTTGTCGTAAAGTTTACGTTTGTCGTTTCAATTCTAAACCTCCCTACTGTAGCTTTCCCTTAACGTGTGCGCACAGAACTTCCACTTCACACCAGATGTTAGAAGACATTCTGATCAATTTCATAGCCAGGGATTTTAAGAATGAAGTTAAGACGTAAGGCTCGCATTGTACCGCCAATTCCGCTTAGAAAATACAAATTTCTCCAAGCGTTTGGTTACCCGAATGGTTATCTTATCGCTTTGTCAAACGACAATATCCTAGTATTTGAGCTCAACACAACAAAACATGAGTATACCATAGCTCGCAGTATATGGTCTTCTCTGGTGGATGAGGAACAGAGTCTGAATCTGTACTGCAGGAATATGTACGTGTATCAGAATTTACTTTTCTTTACCAGAATCACGAAGCCAAATATTTTAGTCTTCAACCTCCGCACGGAGAATTTAGCTTCCGTATACCTTGACGATAGCGAAAAATCGTACATAAAAAGCACCCTGGAGAAAGACTTTGATGACTTGGTGAAGTCAGGAGCGCTTCTGTTTTTTATTTGGAAAGAACATGCATTAGTAGATTTTAAACAAAATGGTGCAGTACAGATGACGATGATCTATGACGTGGCATACCGATTCGGACAAATATTTTTTCTGGACGGCGCGCTGTTGCCGCCAGGACGCTGTGTAGACGTGACGATAATTTCAGACAACATTCTGTGTTTCGGATCCCATACTGAAGGGTACATGACGATAACGCTGATTAAAAAAAACTCAACTGTAGCTTATTTTAAACGTTTTGTTGCAAAATACCATATAAAATTAGAAATGCTAATTCACGGTCATCCAGGTTCGCCTTTTAGATACGTATACCCTGAAGACGACTTTGAAATATATTTAATAGGGTTCGATTTTGATCCGATAATCCGGACTGCAAACAACAGACTTTACTCTGGGGACATGGGGAAGTTTTTTACGCAGTCAATTGTACAGTTACAAAATTTTCGAACACGTTGCAGATTTGGTTTTGACACATCAGGCAACGTGTATGAAATGGGTCAGAAGTTAGAAAGTGGGATTCTAGTGCTGAATAAAGTGTATATCTATTCAGTGGGTGTGTCATAAGGCGCCTCTCCACGTGAGAGCTTTCTCGCGCAAGTTGGCTCTCAATGGGCAACTCAACCGCGAGCAGTTGTTTATGTCATTGGTCCCAGCTTAGGCCGTGAGGAACAAATAATGGTGAATTGCCCATTGTGAGTCAACTTCTGCGAGAAAACTCTCACGTGGAGAGCCGCATATAGAGAGAGAAAGAGGAGAGGTGATAAATTTGCAGGGAATACTGAAAGATGCATAAAAGCTAGGGCACACAGTCATATACAAATGTAGTTTCAAAGTCATTCGCTCAGGAAAACTATTCTGGCCGTCGATTCGTGTTTTTGTTCAAACACGAGTTGAAAAAGTTTGTTAAATAGTTAAATTATGTGATGAAAGTGTTATGGTATGGTCACAGTCGATCTTCAATCATATTATTTCACATGGAAGCATGCCACGTTCGCGTAACTTTCTTCTCGTTCGAACAAAAAACATAAATCGACATTCTAACCTATCAGTAATCAATTCTCAATAAAATATATCATGATATCAAATTCCTTGGAAGTTCGTGGTCATTGATAACTTACATGACTTAAAAGGTAACTACCACTTTGTTCCGCTCGAAACAGGAAGGTAAGATATTGTACAAAAGAACAGCTAGGACGTCGCTTGAACCACCTTTCAAGTTTCGCGCTAATCGGGATGCCTGGACGTTCACCCCGGATTTACGTTATATAGTGATAGCTACGAAAGGCGGTTTATCACCGAGTATTATCAGACTCTATAATCTTAAAAACAACAGCTGGCAATTTTTTCACTCGCTTAAATATAAGAGTTCTTTCAATCTAATAAAAATTTATAATTTATATCATAGAAATTTCCTGCTTTTTCTTAATAGTGATTTCAAACATTACACTTTTCAATTTCTGTATAATCAGTCAGTCACGTACATGTTGGAAGTACCGGAATACGACCGCTGCTTTCGTTCACCTTCAAATTATATACCAGCAGTTCAAAATGACAAAGTGGTGTTCTTGTGCAAGTATAATTTTCCTGGAGGTGCAACAGCAACTGTGTACACGACGGCATTCGTTACCCTAGGTAAGCTGGTCATACTGTCAAAAGGAGTGGCCCTTAAACTCCCACACCCTTGTGACCAATTTGAATATCTAAGATTAACTGCTGATGGTGATGTGATCATCGACTGTAATGTTAGAAAACCTGGTTTCTTTCTTTTTCGATCGAAAAACGGGTATGTCGGTCAGATAGTTGGGGCTAAAACATCGGATACCTACGGGCGTCCTTATGCGTTAGTATGGAGTCCACACCATCAAAGATTTTTTGAGTTTCAAACAATAAATAGGTCTGCAGCCTACGAACACATGTCCAAAATGGTCTCTGTAGGATACGGTGTGAAGTGTGAGAGGACAAAACCCATGTTTGCGACGAGTTCTTTGAAAGCAATTATCATTTTAATTACTATGAGGCGTGAGAGGTCAAGCGATTTTGAAACACAATTTACTCCAAATGGTGAAATATTGTTGCTTTACAAGTCCAAATACGACCGAAATGAATGTTTAAAATTTATAGACGTGTACTCTAAGCAGTAAATCCCTCGTAAATACTAGTTCCCTAACTTTATTCTGCCTCCTAAAAAGATAATTTGTCCCGTTCTTCGCCCCATCCCTAAATTTGTAATAAGTACTGTAATGTAATGTAATGTAACGTGAATTCTTTTATAGCGCATTTCCAGTTGAACTGCTCAATGCGCTTTACATTATTATTACCCCAGCTATAGGTCTGTTCATTCCAATTTCATTTCTCCACTCCATGGGGATATTACAGTCCCGGCAGCCGATTTCAGCGCTCTTGGACTAACATTACACACAGACCATCCGGCATCACTACCAGCCAGGTACCCCTTTTACACCTGGGTGGGGTGAAGCAAGTGAGGCAAAGTGACTTGCTTAGTTTTGCACAAAGGGGCAGGCAAGATGTCAATCATCAATGGTCAGATCTACTCATGGTTTCGAACCATGAGGTGCAAAGTTATGCAATCGGCTTGGCTTGAATATCCAGAACCCGTCTTTCCGTGAAATTGGAGTATGCACAATAGGCAATCGCATACGTTATACATTAGGGCCGCAAAAATAAAGTGAGATACAATCAAATAGGTACTGAATGTCGTTTTTGTTCTCCAAAGTGCATTTCAGCTTCTAATTGAACAAATTAAGACTTTCTTTAGGCCAATCAGCTAATAAGTTATCACGAAAAAGGAATTAGTTCGAGCTTTACAATTGCCGGACGTTGCCATGGTGACGATCCACATTGCCTTCAACTCTCGCAGCATCACGTTCACCAAGGTGAGAAGTCGATGAGATTTTGATTAATATGCCATCCTCCTGTTATTGGCTCAGCAGACAAGCTATTAATTTTCTCACGGCGCTATATCAGATCCTTGTCACCGAGGGGACATGGCCTAGAGTTTGATCTCACGGTGTCTATATCACGCTGTACGAATCGACGGATCGATGGTGTCTTACTTTATCCATTACCGATATGTCCTTGGATTCCGTCGATAGCTTCGTATCTATAGATCACGCTAAAGCTATGAATCCACTGCTGATTTTCTGGTTTGCGACTTGCTTTGCAACCTGCTACCTGCGATTGAATACGATCGCAAGGAACTGATACCGGTGTCGCCAACCGATTGCCGACTGAAATTGACCACATCTCCGCCATTGGTGGAAATCACGTCTAGCGAGTCCATTACGGCGATCGAGTGCCCAGTTGCAAAGCAAGTCGCAACGCAAACTCAGCTTGAAAATCTATGGTGGATTCCTAGCTTAAAGGCCCGTCTACACGATCATACATTTGTTCAAAACATCATCATATATTTGTATGGTGATGTTCATGGACAAATGTATGATCGGTGTGGACCGTTTTCCCAACAAGCTTGAATAGCATCCAACACGTATGATGATGTTCAAACTTTTAGCTGCATTGTGTAGACGGAAATCCACAACAAGCTTGGACATCATCATACATCATCATGTTTTGAACAGATGTATGATCGTGTAGACGGGCCTTAACTGTCGAATATTTTGCTTTTATTGCCTTTCTGCATTAGTCAATGTCTGTCCCTTCGTGTGCAGAACCTATTAGCAGAAAAAAACCCAGGGACCTTATTTCTCAAGGCACGAGTATTAATGACTGAAGATTTTCTGTCGAATCCAGCTGGGCTGTCGATCGCCAATGTTTCCTTTTTGTTTGTCTGTTCATGTTGCTGTTGACCTTCCGATTAGTCGGACGCAGTAGCAATTTCGCTTCGCAAGATATCGTCTTTTGATGCCCTTCTATGTTGCCATAAACGTCGATACGTGAAATTTCCTACAAAAAATATGGTTGGGAAACAGTAGTCTCCAGTATACCCCACGGTGGCGGTCAGTGGAGTTAGAGTCAAGAAACTATTGGCCACATTCATAAGCCCTCGCAACTACATAATTAGCCATGTGCTTGGCCGTCTGTGATACACTACAACTCTATGTAACTCTACACTAATTGTTTTGTTTTTACAACAGACAGGTGTCATTCAATCATCAGACGGCTGTAGAACATGTGATTTTATTTGACAAATCATATAGGCTACTAAGAAACTGAAATGATAAGAAAGGTAGTTTGGAAAATATTCCAGTTAAAATCTGATTACTTTCAGTAAATCCCATTGACAATGACGGCCAATATGGCCGCACCAGTTCCTATGAATTCTATGCTAATGAGGAACCCGCAGAACTACGCCACGACGTGGCGCTGTCAGTGTATGACCCGGAAGTCCTATTTTCTAACAGTATTTCCATTTACTTCTTGCCCCAAAATAAACCACTCTCTTTGGTTCAATTTTGATTAAATTACACTGTCCTGTTTCATGTTCAAAGTTCTCCATATATCACTGCTTTGTTTCGTCAGAAATGCCACAGGATGCCAATAGCGACAACGTCTTTTGGGGAAATTTCCACGGAAAATTGTGTAGAAAAATGTACACATGCTTTGACGACGTGACGTCAACAGCGAAAAAAGTGACGTCAGTACGTCATTCGGGTCTTATACTGACTGCGCCATCTGCAGTCATGCGGGTTCCCCATTAAGGTGTGACGTCAAGTGAAGAACCTCTGTTGTATTGCTGCACATGCCCTTTTGTTCACGGACTGGCTTACAATAGATTTGCGTGCGCGCAAAGTTGCGGAGGCTTCATGAATATGGCTAGTCAAATTACATTCAAGAATGTTGGAATCAGCTGTACTGAAGCATGAACGAGTTACTTGACAGGCCTCCAGCGCTTCTATTGTTAGGAGAAACCTTACAACTTTTGTGGACTCTGAAAATTTTGATTCACTTTGTGATCGCTACCGTGGGCGGGTATACTGCACGGGAGAATTCAACTTACCTCGACGCGAGTCCATGTCATAAAAATTTTCTAAGTTCTAATAATACCGTAATATAGAGGGGTAGCATAATGGTAAATGGAACAGCATTATGACTTTTCCATATGATAGGAGAGACCCTTCTGCACGTTCACTGCAACGTTTGTTGAATTCCGACTAGTTGATCTTATGATACAAAAGGACTGAATTAATGAGAACCCCACAAACGATGTGAGCGCAGGGTCATCTGTGTACATTTGAATAGGCTGACGTACATTTGCACATGGAACACTAATTGTGCTGAAAATAGCTCTGTTGTCCTCAGAAATGGCATTCAAAGCATCAAGTTGACAGGTTCATTTACTTCTTCACCGCAAAAAAAAAGTTGAAGCTCGTACCTATTACGTAAAGCCAAAATTCAGGCAGTGAGAGACATCTGGTGGCAACACATGGAGTGTATCCCTCAGTTACTTCATCGTTCGCAGTTAAACCTTTATGGTTGATTCCTTTATGATTTTGCGTATCAATGCATCCTCCCCTGCAGCATCGCGGTAAATGATAAAACATGTACCAGACATATATTCCCCAACGCGGCCAGGAATTATGTATTTAGCCAGGAAATTATTGAATCCTTGTAAACCTGCTGTGATTTTCCAACGATGCCCTTGAATATGCATACGCACAAGGCGACAGGAACCGTGTGTAATACACCTTTCCACCTTTTTCTAAAGAGGCTTTGAGCAGAACCACTGGGCTGGAGCAGATTTAAGAGAATATTCAACAGGTTCTCTCCCGCAGAGCTGCAATCATGTCCCGGCAATCTGGTTGCCAGGCAGTGCTAAGTGACCAAACCATTATGATTTATCGCATTCTTAAACATTCAATATACATGGAAGTGAATAGTCATTATTTATATATGTTGTTCTTGATTCATTTGGTGAGATATAAATCACACATCGGATCTAATTAATCCAAACTCCCAACAGAAATAGATTTGTCTCAATACAAGGCTGGAAAGTGAATAAATAACGGCTTATTGATGTCATCATGACAGGTTTGAGGTGAAATAAAGTTCAACAACTTAAAGCGAATTGATATCGAAAAAAAAATGATTTAGAAATAGAATTTGAAAGGGGACGAATTTTCGGGAAAAAATGTAAACAAACTTCTCCAGAATGTCAACAAAGAAATTTTCGTGCATTCTGACTGGCTGAAATTTTGTGTTTACCAACACCAGCCAAATGTAAATAAAATCCGCTATTAATTCGCTTTAACTGACTTGCTAGAACCATCTGAACTGCTGTTATCGATAAAAATAGACTGTGATATACGAGAGTTAAAGAAATTACTCCAATACTGCCGAATTTTTTGACGTACGTTTGCAGTGTAAAAAATGCGGAGGTTTAGAAATCAGACGATAAACGTAAACATTAATGACAACGTTATTTTTGTACGGAAAATGCAATATAAAATCTGGTTAATGTGTAGTATGAAAAATAACGTTGTCGTAAAGTTTACGTTTATCGTTTGATTTCCAAACCTCCTAATATGGGAAGGTTTACTTAGTGTTACCGTTTGCGGGACGATCACTAAACTATCTAATGATATTTTATCAATAAATCGGAAAGTCGCCTGAGGAAGACCCCGGGTGGGGTCGAAAATTTGCGAAATATTCGGAGACGACTTTCCGATTTATTGATTACTGTGTGTCGTTTTTGTCCAAGATACAGAATAGCACAAAATTGACACACAAAATGATAATAAGCAAGAAGTCAATCTCTGTCGTTTTTGTGCTATTTTTTGGATATAATGATATTTTATGGGATTTTTTTCATAGCACTTTTTACTAGTGTACTAGTACAGTCTCAAACCGCTTCACATTATCACTCCATTTTCTCGTTTTTCTCTATTTCTTGTGAAATCTAGGAGCAGTTTATTCAGTGCTTAGGCCTACTTGTCCTTTCGCTTACAATTACATTGAGCTAAACTATATAATAATTGGGAAAGTCGTCTCCGAATATTGCGCAAATTTTTGACCCCAAATCGGGGTCTTCCTCAGCGCTATGTAGAAGACATCTCTTCTACATAGCGCCTCAGGAAGACCCCGATTGGGGTCGGAAATTTGCGAAATATTCGGAGACGACTTTCCGATTTATTGTATACCGTGTGTCGTTTTGGTGCTGTTTTTGGATATCCAGCTAAACTAATATGTTATACAGACATGAAGTATATCTTATGGAGATTAAAAAGTCATCCCTGGACAATTAAACTCTCACAAGAAAGAAGTGGATATTGAAAGAAAGCAGAATTAAAAAATAGACTGGTTAAAAATAATTGGGGAAACTGTACGTTTATCGCAAAAGTAGGGAGGTTCCGCAAATCTGACGAAAAACGAAGTACAAAATACGAAATTGGACTTCATTCCATGACGTAATGAATTTCAGGACATGCTTTGGTACCACAAATATCGCCTGCATGCTTCAAGAGTGTCTTTTAGCGTATGACGTTAGACCGATAGAGTTGCGGTGTATATATATTAAACTTTGAAATCTATCTTTCGTTTCCACTTCGTAGACACGAAGTGAAAATTTAAAACTTCAGGAAGCACCATAACTCTCTCGGTCTTACATGATATGCTAAAAGACGCACTGGCAGCAGGGACATTTGTGGTACCAACCATCTCCAGAAATGCATTAGGTTCTGGTAATGATAAATTGAATTTCGTATTTCGTACTTCGTGTTTTGTCAGATTTGCGAAACCTTGCTAGTACTAGTATCTTTTTGAAGCAAGAGGATTAATACAAAAGGCTCCAACGATGCACGTTACTTATTCAATTCGACATAAAGACTGCATCTGAAGAAGTTAGACTATAGCAGCCCCCGGTGCTGAATTCTTGTGAATCTTACCTACTCAACAAGGCGCCAGGAAAGACTATCAAATCGTTCCATATTATTCATATCTTTGATTATGTCTACATATGAATTCATTGCATAATTCAACACAAATAAAGCCAAATTTGCATAAACTCGCTCCAGGGAGTTACTTTACCGACTGACAATTTGTCCGAGTAGGCGTTGATTAACTTTCGTCGTTAGGGAACAGGGGATAAGGATTCGTTTAAGTTCTTGTAACAGGCAGAAGTATTGCTGTGAAGTTGTTAGGGGCCTTTTTAAGAGCATCTTACTTGCAAAGACTCCGATTTCATAGTCAAGGGTAAGAAAGTTTGAATGCACTACGCAGACGATTATGCAGTAGAGTGGTCAAGCTATTTCGTGTTTTCGTTGTTAAAGCGGGTGATCCACTGTCGCGATTTTGGCTTGAGACGCGGTTGCGTTCCCTTGCGGTTACCTTATAAGGACTTCCGATTGCCATATAAGGCGATCGCAAAGGACCGCAACCCCGTCTCAAGCCCAAATCGCGACAGTGGATTCGCCGCTTTAGTGATTTTTTGCAAGCTTGGCGAAAAACGACGTACGAAATACGAAATTGGACTTCACTTCCAGGACCTAATGTATTTCTGGAGATGGTTGGTGCCACAAATATCGCCTGCTGCAAGTGCGTCTTTTAGCGTATGACACAAGACCGATAGAGTTGCGGTGTATAATTTGGAAATTTGTCTTTCATTTAAACTTCGTAGCTACGAAGTGGAAGCTTAAAAATCCGAGGTGCACCAACACTCTCTTGATCTTACATGATATGCTAAAAGACGCTCTGGCAGCAGGGATATTTTATGGTACCAAAAATCTCCTGAAACACATTAGAAGGTGGAAATCAAGCTGAATTTCGCATTTCGTACTTCGTATTTCGTCAGATTTGCGAAACCTCATATCCACTCCGGGGCCGGTACGACGAGTAAAACCAGACAGATTGCCCCTGATCCCCGGGGAATGAAAACCGTAGAAATGAAAATGAAAATTGTAATGGGCCCGTACTGTCTCTAAAATGCACGGCAAGCCGCTGGGTTGGGAAAATCGTACGGGGCCCGGTGGATATGTGACGGGGGCCTAACATGTGATTTTTAAATCATGGTTAATATAGTCCACCGAACCCCAGCTAATCGCTAAAACTACTGTTGACGAACGTCTGGAGAGAAACCAATTATGTCGGCAAATGATCTTACTTTGGACGTAACAAGGGCAATAATGCCATAGCAATGATTCGATTCAAATGTCATTCCACATCAAATAGGATAAGGGTTAAAAAATTTCTTTTTTCTCCACCAGGAACTAATAAGTAGCATCAACTTACTTTGGCCCCAGGGATATGGAAATTATCCGCTGTCTGAATTGACGTAAGGCAAAGAAATCGCAACGCGGATGTTCTTAATGAAAATGTGATGCTGAAAGCAGTATTTCTAAGCTTTGAATAAGAAATTACAAATCTCAGACTCAGACGACGTTCCGAAATACCTGCACGCCAAATTTTGCCTCTGGGCTGGGTGATTTCAAAGCAGTTTTAACATCAATTCCAGTCATATCTTAGGCACATATTTCTCTTTCTCTCGCGCGTTTCTCATTTTTAGCTCAGTTTCTACATAACCGACAATAGGCTATCTTGGCTAGCCCTATAATGCCCACACCTATGTGCAGGTAATGGAAAAATATGTCCTTCTGGAATTTATTTCCATGTTGTATTAGAATATCATTTTTGACCGTGGTTTTTTTTTCTGGTGGCCTTGACCTAATTTTTTAATTAGTAGCATATCTGATACATTGGGCTTCCGCGGATGCCAAGTTAAAAGTCTGAAGTAACCACAAAAATTAAAAATGTTATCATAACTCTAAATTTTATTATTTAGTAACTCCTTCAAACACTTCTAAACAAAAAAAACATTTCTCAACAGATTTCTGACACTGAATCTATGAAAAAACATCAAGTAGCGTGTACTTATTCTTTATTCTCATCTGAAATCAGGGAAAAATGTCATAAAGTGTTCAGTTCCAAAGTTCAAGAATGCCTAGTGTACTGCACTAAGTGGTTATGGATCAGCTCTGCTAGTCCAACGATGCCATAAAAATGATTTAGCTGGGATATTTCGATGACCTGTACACCTGTACTTCCCATTGTATCATATCTGATACATATCTGATACAAAAACAAGAGAAGATGGTTAGAAAAGTAAGTATTGGACACATTCATCACCACTTTCCACTTATGGTACTAAGAAAACAGTAAAATATGGTCCCAGCATCTTTCAATCTCATTGACCTTATTGCCCATTGTATCACATTTGCTACAACGATATGGCTCATCTCCTACTGAGATACACACAACACACACACACGGGCCATATTGGTTGTTTTATTCTATGAATATTACACATTTATTCCATCCACTTCATCTTTCATTTCACTCACCTCCAAACCTTGAAATTTCAGTGCAAAACTTGGAGAAAATCAGGTTATGCTATTCATTGAGGCCACCACATTTTCAACCTTGTCCCCAGAACCCAAAAGTGTTATTAGTGTCATTCTTTCCAGACAGGTGGCAGCAGTAGGTGATCAAATATGATACAGTGGGCATGTAAGGGGCAATATTTTTTATATTGACTAGCTATACGAGGTAGTACAATGGTGATCATATATGATACACTTGGCATTATAGGGCTAGAGTGCAAACGAGGAATTGAAAAGCCAGATTTGTACTTTTCAAAGATGGGGCTACTACTTGTTCTCCCACATGACGTCGGGGCCGTTCATTGCCCAAGCATGATATACACTACCAAACGCATCCTCTCAAACAATTATTTAACTAATTAAATTTTTGTACCCAGGGAGCTAGCTTGTTCAGGAAGCTCTCGTTACTTTACGGAGTGTGTAAACTATTGTCCATTTGCAGGCAACTAATTTTCTTTATCAGCCTGACAAAGGACTTGCGCACCCTAAAGTGACGAGCACTTTGGAACAATAGTTTAAAGGTTACCTGAAACGGTTTTATCAACTTCTGGTTATCTGCATAATACTGTAGAGCATTAATCAGGCATCAGGAAACTGAAAACCGCATGAAAATCGGGTCATCCATTTCCAAGTTATGGGAATTTAAAATGGATGACTACATACCCTGGCAACCATGTCAGGCAGCGGAGAACAGCACATTTGATGTCATTGGATTTTTTAAACATATAAAAAACATTAAAATAACTCAATTTAACTCGGGCAGTTAGGTGTAGTTTCGATGAATTTTTCTTGTTCAGTCAGTCGTACTGCAGTTGTTTCCTGAGGGCAATATTGGATTTCTGGACAGCAAAATTGACCTAACGAACCCACCGCCTGGACATCCATGGATACCAAGTTGTTTGGTTGTCATGCAGAAACACATCTTAAATTTGGTATAACACTGTTTTTTATGATCCAATCTTCATGCAACTTTCACTGAACTGTTTTTTACTCGAACTACTTTTCAGAGAAAAAAACCATGAAATGCGTTTCAGGTAACCTTTAAGGGAAATTTTACACTTGAGATGTTTAGCATACGGCCCCAGGGCCCTCTTGACGTGCGTAGCGTGCCAGCCGCCTTTGAATGAGGAACCTGCATAACAAGCTCTGCCAATAGGGGGCCCTGCAGGCAGTGGACCATGGTTGCAATGAGAAATCCTTTTGCCAAGTCAATGATTATTGAATATCCCTGAATTACTCTGCACGGGAAAATAGCACCAGAAATGTTATTTAGCAGGTCCTTGATTCTATTTTGATGAGTTCTATGAAGAAAATCAACAACATTAATTTTTTAATTGAAAATGCATTGGATATTGGACCTTTTGTACTGATGCTGCCATCTGGATTTTTAGTTCTGCCGGTTCCTCATTGTATTCAGTTTCTTACGTCGTAAGTGCATTTACACAGTGTGTAATAAGGCCAGATAAAAAAATACTTATTTAGCGTCCGGGCACTTTAGTTTTTCAGGGTCGGGAGGGAGGTTTTTATTTTTATTTTTAGTAGCTTTTAGCTGAAAAGATATGTCAGAAACAAATTTTAAAAAATTCTAAATTTTCAAATTTTAGAATAATGCATTACAAAAAAAATTCAGGGGTCTTGGCATTTTTCAGGTCGGGAGGGGACGCTAAACAAGTATTTTTTTATGTGGCCTAAAGTTGACAGAATATGGGACCTAGCTTTCCCGCGGGGTCCTGGGCAACAAAACCATTTAGTATTCGTTTTGGATTATTGCTGGTTATAATAATCAATTCCTATTGAATTGAAATTGACAAAAAAAACCCAACTGTCACAATCCTGAAGTTACCATAAATACAAACATGATATCTTAATGTCTATTATTGATTTGAATATTCTCAAGAAAACGACAACGTTTATGTTTTTATTATTGTCCATCAATTTGCATCAAAAGCCCCTCGCAGTTGACAACTGAATGGCCAAAACTCATTCCATGCAAGTTCGACTCATCAGAGCCTTCCTTTGAAACCAAAGTGTCTTACGTACTAACGACTACGGCGTACTGAGAAATTTTGTACTATCAATTTATATCAGTCGACATCGGCAGTCTTCCAGGTTTGCGGATCAGTGGTTCGCTATCATATCAATGTTTAGTCCCCTACTGCAGTTCAAACAGGATACCATACTGATGTTGCTGTAGGAAGCAGGGGAGGACACAAAATTCCTTTTCACTGCCGAACAGTTTCCAAATTCATCTTTTAGGAACTCGTGTAGGCACCAGTGTAAAAAAATCTACATCATCTGCGCTTCGTGTCTTCAGAGTGGAATGAGGAATCGGAGGAACTAATCCATGACGTGGCGCTGATGAACAACTCAGTCTAAAATATGACGTCGAAAGTGAGGCTAACGTTATTTGCCATTTAATTCTGGAAACTACACCCTACTTCCAGCCGTAATATACCTGAAGTAGTCGGTTGAATTTTGAATTTTACACGTTCAACATCAAGTATAGGACTGACTCAATGTATCTGAATGTTTTCAAGCGAAAATTCAAGCGGGAACATGTCGAATTTTATCAATAAAATTGACTATTTTTAGCGTAAAGAACAGATCGAAGAGCAACGTCACTCATTCAGAATGACGCACGACGGAACGACGTGCGACGTCAAAGAGGTTTTCAACGTCGCGGCGCATGCGTTTTTGTGTAAAAACTGAGTTGTTCCCCAGCGCCTCCTTTGGGCACTCCGGTTCCCCAACCAGCTACAGGCACGACAGGCCTGTCATATTTCGGAAAGCCTGATGATACCAAAGCCTTTGTAACGTCAGGGCGGAACTGGCAAGTAAGGCTGAATGGGTCAATGTCGTCCTGGGTATACCTTATGTTTACCCAGGATCATCCTGGGTAATCCTTTTCTTTACCCCGGCCAGGATTGTCCTGGGTAAACATGAGGATCCTTAACTTTACCCAGCTTGGAGTTCCCGCCGAATCGCTCTGATCGTTCAACTGCGTCCGAGGATGGAACTTGGTACGCAAGTCACAATGCAATCGCGAAATGCACTGTGCATATATAAATTAACACGTGTGAAATAATTTTGTTGATTTTGCATCCTTAGTTTGAGAATGGTTACTTATAAAACCCGGAATGAAATGACCGAGATGATCGAAATAAGATTGAAGAATAAATATAAAATTTCACTTATTCTCATATTTTACCTTTACTAAAACCCGGAATATAATGGCCGAAATGATCGAAATGGCCGAAATGATCGTAACGGCCGAAACGGTCGAAATTCAAGTTTTTATGCATTGAAAAATCTATTGATAATGAGGCCACGCTTATTTTATTTGTTGGATTACGGACCCTCTGACCCTAAAAAATCAGAAAGTGAAAAAAAAAATTTTTTCCCGCCCTACCATTTTTGGTAGTCTTTTTTTCCTCGCCAGCCCCAGCAAACACGAAAACAATTTTTTCCCGCGCCGATCGTAAAATCGCAATTCCGCAGATTTGCTAAAAACCGTCTGGTGTTTTACCACACACGCCCCATCCCATCGCTCCCAGCATGCCTTGTGCAGGAACGTGAACAGCCAAGACAGCTGACAGGGAAGATTTTTACCTTTGAGTGACGGTGATGCAGGCAGCGGATAACAAGGAAGACCTTTTTATTGTTATTTTTTTTCTCCCTACCGTACTTGCATTCTAAGGTAAAAATCCGTAATCCAACAAATAAAATAAACGTGGCCTGACCGAGTAACGACCAATGTCAAAAATGTACAACACATTTATAGTCCATGAGCCAGACCCCGAATTTTTCAGTTTGACTACCAATTTCGTGACCAGATCCAACATGGATTTTTGATCAGTCTGATGTCTGAGGTGTCTGAAATCACGTGATGGACATTTCAATTCAGTAGCTTTATACCCCTAATTAAGATTCTTAAAATTGTTCATTGGAATCCCATTACACAGACTTGCATTACAAATTGAGGTGTCTATGTACAGCTAACTTTTTCCTCGCCGGTTTTAGACCCTATAAATGTATTACCAATAGATAGAAATATGGCACCTCTCAGTCAAATAGCTATATTTTAAACATTATATAACATCGCTGTAACATAGAAATGACGTATATGTCAAATTTGGCCCCAAATCCATCAAAATCACTGAAAATGCCATTTTTATAACAAATACTAATTATCTCATATTCTAAACAGGCCTAACTGACTGAGAAGTGCCATATTTCTATCTATTGGTAATACATTTATGGGGTCTAAAACCAGTGAGAAAAAAGTTAGCTGTACATAGACACCTCAATTTGTAATACAAGTCTGTGTAAGTATTGCAATGGGATTCCAATGAACGATTTTAAGAATCTCAATTAGGGGTATAAAGCTACTGAATTGAAATGTCCATCACATGATTTCAGACACCTCAGACATCAGACTGATCAAAAATCCATGTTGGATCTGGTCACGAAATTGGTAGTCAAAATCGGTCTGGCTCATGGACTATTTAAGGCCTAATTCGCGTGCGCTACGCGGTGCAGTACCAGCCCTCGGACGCAGGTGTACGATCAGCGCGATTCGGCGGGAACTCCAACCTGGGTAAAGTTAAGGATCCTTATGTTTACCCAGGGTCGTCCTGGATAAAGAAAAGGATTACCCAAGATGGTCCTGGGTAAACATAAGGTAATTCCGAAGGATTCCTTTTGGGACAGCCTGGCAGAGTGTTGACTCAATCCAAACAAATAGAGTATGTTGTTTCTTGCCGTAAGTTCGGCTTCTGTAACAAGTGTAGATCACGGGTCAACAGAGTCTAGAAACAGCAGATTTATTCAGATGTCAATATTATATCGTCCCATGCATCGTTCATTCTCTGAATTTTAATGTCCGCCGGCCTATACCCACGAATTCGAACTTCAACGTCCTTTCAAGGTTTGCACGTCTAATAGTGATTCGTGCAAATAATCATACCAAGCATAATGGCGGCCATTGCAACTTCAATCCAAACTTTGTTTTTCATCAAATATTTTCAATATGACTGATGAATATGATATTGCACCTCATCATAACTTTCTAATGATGTTAGCCATTAGATCTTGCTGCAGTGAGACCACCATTTGGCCTTGTATCACAAAAACATCCTTCACGGGCACATGGTTCATTCCTTTTGACCACCCGACAGCAATGTTTTGTGTGGTTTTCATGATGTCATTCCGATGTACACAGCCGTGATATTTTGGTTCATGAAAACTTTGGTCCAAATAGATGCGACTGGCCGTATTCGGTGAGATAACATGACCCCATACTGTAAAATTCTATTCCATAGCAAAATGTAAGGAAGGGTAACAATGTCTCTTTCGCGTGGGGGTGGTGGTGTGAGTAGGTGAAGAGGAGCGAGTGAAAACCTCGGCTGTTGAAGAACAAAATAATCCAAGTCGTATCCGATATTCGCAAATTTCGTGGGAGACCGCTTGAATGGAACAACCTTTAGGATCTGTTTTTCATCACCTAATCAGCAACAAGGCTCTGATCTGTCCTGATCTTGAGTCAGTGTTCGGTCCATCGTCTTTGTACTGCAGTGTCATGTGCATCGTATGGCAAGGCTGTACTACTTTTAATATCTTGCCTATGGGACGAAAATCTGTGTGCCAACTAAACAGGAAAAAAGGGATATGTCTTGGGCAGGAGGAAGCAATAACTTCAAAGGGAAGTCGGATGTTTGAGATTAGGGTAGGTATTCAAAATCACTATTTTCAATGGCAGTTTAAGGCCACTGAGTCAGATTCTTCATGGTTTGCCACATAACGACAGCCAGTATTTTTTTGTAAATTTTGCAAAATCATTCGGCGTTAGAAACTTTACTTTAGAAGGTTGCTCTAGTCATAAACCTCACTAAAAATCGTATAATTGTCTTTGTAAGTATCGTGGCTGATTCCTGGTGATATATTAGTAAGAAAGATATTTCTGAGATTTTTCTGATAAGATTCTTCCCATTAACACTTTTCTTATAAGCTATTTGTAAGAAAAATCATGCTAGGATTTTCAAGATGTTTCTTACAAGAATCTTATGAGAAAAAAATCTTAATGAATCTTATAAGAAACGTCCGAGGGAAATTTTACCTTTTTAACACGTTTTATCGTGGTTTTCACTGACTGATGTATAGAAGGCGATCAAACCTGGTCGTTTTAGGTGAATTGCCGATGAAATAAAGTGGAATTATATTGTATACGGATCAGTTTACCGTCTGGCTGAACTTTAGAAATCCCTGGTCGGAAGTGACCTAATCCATGGCACACAATGTAAATCCTATTACACAATGCAGCTTATTCCGTCAATCGATGACCAGGGATAGTCGTTCCTACCGTGATAAAAAGGTATAAAACATGGTAAAAGTTCCCTCAGACTCTTTCGTTCTTCACGCGTTTCATGGCGCAGCCATGTTTGATGACGTCAAATCGGCCTTCGGCCAATCAGATTCGGATGCTCAGATCTGGACACTCGCCACCTAGCGGTAACGGAGTTGTAGTCTTTTCTACCAGACTCTCGCCTATGTAACTTGTGCGAGAGGATGGTGAATGAGACTATCGAAGTGGAAGGGCGATCGTCGAATCCGCCATTTTGCTGTTTTGTAATCTCGATTTTCATTGGCCGCCGCAGTGCATAACTAATTACTTCGGCGCACTATCCAAGCTGAAAAAAAGTGACTGCACAGAGAGCTGGGCTCACCGAATAGTCACTCCCTTTCGATTGTGCAACGACCTCGATTATCAGAGGTCAAGGTCAAGGTCAAACTTGATAATTTGGAATATGTCTGCCTGTGGTAGAGGTAGAGGCATGATATCAGCCATACTTAGGTTATTGAAGATGCCCATTTCGATTATGCAATGACCTTGATGATGAGATATCCAGGACAAGGTCAAGGTCAAGGTCAACCATGGGATGAGTAATTGGCATGGGATCAAGTTCTGTGGGATTCATCGTAATTCATCAATCGAGGTTTCATGATCTCTATCAATGTATCTGATCTATCAATGTATCTTGATCTCTATCAGTGAACTGTTCACGTAGAAGTACCTGTACATCGGGAACCATACGACATTTACAATGTCATCTTGCTTACGACGTCTCGGTCGTGTTGCACCGCCTCAAGGACGTCGTGACTCGACGACATTCGCTCTGTTTTTGACGTCTTCGGTACAACCGGTCCACCTCTCGGGATAAAAAGTACTGCGGGTTTCTCATTTCATAGCCAAGGTTTTTGAGGATGAACTTAACCCACAAAGCCCGCATTGTACCACCAATACCGCTGGGAAAATACTACTATCGCACCTTTGGTTACCCGAAAGGTCTCCTTATTGCTATGTCAGAAGACAATATCCTGGTGTATGAGTTCAACAGAACAAAACTTGAATATACCGAAGCCCGCAGTATATGGTATTCGGATGGAGATAAAATGCGCGTGGTGGGTGTACATAAAAGTTTTGTTTTCTTTACCTCAACCTCGAAGCCGAATATTTTAGCCTTTGACCTCTGCACCGAGAAGTTTGGCTTCATATACATTAGCGACAGGGACAAATCGTACATCAAAAACTCGCTGGGAGAAGATTTTGGCGATTATGTGAAGGCAGGCAGGCTTGGTTTAACTATTAGGAAGAAACATGCATTGGTGACTTTCAAAAAGAAAACACGTGTCATACATCGCATGATCTATGACGTGGCTGACCGATTCGGAAAAATATGTTTACAGAATGGCGCGCAGTTGCTTAGAAGTTGTAGCGCAGAAATGATATTTATTAACTACATCCTGTGTTTCCAGTCTTATATAAATGGCATCTTGTTGATAACGCTGTTTCAAAAGAAGGCAGCAAAAGTTTATTTCAAATGTCTTGTTGGAAAATATCATATGAGATTCTATATGCTAATTCACGGTCATCCAGATTCGCCTTTGAGATACTCATACGTTGAAGGCGATTTTAATACACACTTTATAGGGATTGACTTTGATCCGATTGTCCAGATCGCAAGCAGTAGGCCTACACTGTATTCTGGGGAAACAGGGAGATTCCTCATGCAGTGTGTTTTAGAGACGGACGAGTTTCGGCGTATTAATGATTTTGGATGTGATGAAGCCGGCAACGTGTATGAAATTCGCCATAAGTTACAAAGTGGGATTGTAATGATGAAAGAAGTGCATATTTATTCATCAGGCACTTCTTAAGCTATGTGCACGCAGAGCTTAGGTACTGCGCATTCAGCCGCAATCCTCTTGGGGAGGTCGCAATCCACAAACATCCAGTCCGGTCACTTCACTCGTCAAAGGATCCATGGCTTTTAGCCACCCCAAGAGCACAAGGCATGTATGGTGAGCGCTCTTTCGATTTCTGGCCTGCAGACTATGGAATGCACTGCCTAGTGAGATGTGCTGCAGTACCAAGACGGCACATTGTTTTTCAAGAAACAATTAAAAACATTTATCTTTAACTCATTTTGTAAATAGGTAGTTTGTTTTAATTAAAGCGAATCGACAGTCGTTTTGTAAACAGAAGGATGATGTTTGTAAACATTGCCCTCACAGCCAATCAGAATGCAGGAAATGAGTGTTTGTAAACAAAGATTCGTCTCCTTTTGCATTCAATTTTGTTGGCTGACAAATCGCTTTAAATCTTTTTTTCAGATAAATATTTTTATCCACTTGAAAATTATATCAACTTATTAATTACATTTTTTTTTTGTAATTTATATTTTACTAGCATAGTACCCGTCCTACGGACGGGTAGAGGTGGCACCATAGGCAGTAAGGGTGGCCACAAAATCATGGCAGAGTCATACTGTAGAAAATATATTATGGCTTTTGGTAGTTTTTCAGCGGAAAACCATCCAAATTGAGGTATGAATCGCACAAATGGCCGGTGAAGTACCCCAGGACAGGAGAGGGGGTGCCGATTCTAGGATTTGCCATTTGCCCCTGGACATCCCCCCCCCACACACACTCACACTATTACCCTCGTAGAATAATTGGCCAAGGTCATCCCCCCGATATCTATCCCCGGACATATAGGCCTACTCCGGTAGGACTTCTGTTCGGGGGCGGGGGTTGATAATAGTAGGGCAG
>NMRB01000605.1:143647-158851 GCA_002633025.1 Notospermus geniculatus
CGGGGGGGGGGGCGCGGAAGAAATCATGGGCAACTGACCGGAAGGAACGTGTCTTGATAATGCCCATGCAATGTAATGATGTGGTGATGAGACGACGGCCGAAGACAGGTGTATGTTATTTCCCGGCTCACAGGGAATTGGTGCAATAAAAAAATGTCTGCAGTAGTGTAGGCGTAGCAGAAATCGTGATTAAATTGCCCCAAATCACCCGAAATGGACTGAAATCTTCAGAAGTCAGTGGTGTGTAAGGCAAAGATGAGCATTATCCCGTACCACAGCGAAAAAATCGCGCCAACACACAGCCGGAGTGCGCCAAAATCGGTACTTCAGTGGTCCGGGTCCAACTGCGAAATTTATTATAGATTTCCACAAAAATGAAAAACAATTTACAATAGGTTTAACTGATGCTGTACAAAGAAAACCTTCTTATGGAATTATTTTTCAGTGCAGAACTAGAGTGCAGTGTGCAGAGTGCATCAGTGGACAATGAGGAACCGGACGAACTAATGTCACGACGTGGCGCTGCGATCGATGTGACCGAAGTTTCTTTTTTCAACGTGATTTCCAGTCATTTCCATTAACTTCTGGCGTGAAATCAACCCTATTTTTTCGGTCGCATGACATTAAAATTTACACCATATTGTCGCGGATGAACATTTCTGCAATTTCTTTGCTTTTTTCCTTAAAATAAAGAGGTACATGTAGGATGGCGATAACGGCAACGTCTTTATCTCATTTTTTCCTGTAGAAAAATGTACAGCGGATTTTTTCGTGACGCAACGTCAACACATAAAACGACGTCAATGATGTCGGTTCGGTCACATCGATCGCTGCGCCGACCTGTCGGGATAAACGGCACGCGGGTTCCTCATTATTTCCCTATCTCGACAACATATACACACTGCCTCTCGTATGTATTTACGCACCCAATAATACCATACTGAAAAGAGGGTGAAACTCCCATTTTTATTAGCCGTACGAGCTTCAAACTTGCAGCACTTCTGCTCTACTAGGTGTATCAATCAGTCCTATGGTCAAAACCAAATTTGCCACAAAAATCTCATGAAAAATATCAAATCTCAAATTTTGATTGTTTCTTGATTTTTCTAATTTCATGATATTAAAACAATATTTGACGTCCAGTCAAAAAATATTGGAAATTAAAGTCAGATAAAAAATTGTTTCCCCGAGGCGAAGTATGCAGGAATGAGGAATGTTTGCACGATACAGAAGAGGCAATAGACAGATGTTTTTCTGTTGCGGTAAAAAATTGACCTTAGCCATAGAATAACGAAAATTATTTCATAGCACGTGACCGTCGATTCTGCGCTGTGATTGGTTCACATTCTCTTGAGTAATGATAAACTACAGTATTTAAGTACTCATCGATTTGGTTATTATTTAGTTAAAGACTTGCGCCATTTTGATGTATTCCTTGGAAATTAATTAATTACCGTTTTTGTCCCGCTAGAAACTGGAAAACAATATGCTGTTATACAAACGCATTGCCAGGACGTCGATTAAACCGCCTTTTAAGTTTCGTTTATCACGGGATACCTGGTGGTATGACTCGCATTCAGGATATTTACTTATTACTTCAAAGGGTGGTGTATACCCCAACACCGTTAGACTATACAATTTTGAAAATAACTCTTTGAAACTTTGGCATTCGGTGAAATATGCACCTTCCTATAAACTAATGGAAAATCAGGGTTTATACAACAAAAGGTTTTTAGTTTTGTTCACTTTTGGGGCCATAGGGAAAATCACATTTCAACTTCTCGATATGTTTAATCAATCCGTCACTTATACGATGAACCTACCGAAATTTGATCCTTGCTCTCACTCATCCATGGGATATCCCCCAACACTTCATAAAGACAAAGTCATGTTTACGTGTAAGTTTGATTACCCTGGAAGCGGAACAGCAACTGTCTACACGATGTCATTCGTTGACGCAAGTAAATCTGTCGTGTTGTCAAATGCAGTGGAACTCAAACTCCCACACGCATGCGAGGCTATTCAGCGAGGAGTGTTCACTGTTGAAAGTGACGTGATCCTTGACTGTGACATATGTAAACCTGGTTTCTTTCTTTTTCGATCGAAAAACGGGTATGTCGGTCAGATAGTAAGGGCTAAAACATCATACATGTACGGCCGCATTCAATTTTCAGTGTGGAGTCAACACCACCAATGTTATTTTCAATATTACACATTAAGTAGGGCTAACAAGTACAAAATGGTGTTTCGCGGTTATGATGTGAGGTGTAAACCGATAAGACCTTTGTTAACCTCAGGTTCTCCGAAACCGATGCTGATTTCATTTACTTTTACGCGTGAAAAGATGGGCAACTTTCTACAAAAGTTTGCTCCGAATGGTAAAATTCTGTTGTGTTTCCAATACTTTCCAGAGTACGACAGAAACAAAGGTTTACAATTTGTAGACATTTACTCTCAACAGTAACGTTAATCTTTTATCAGATTAAAATGAATCGAGCGCAGCGGGCAGTCGGATTACGGTATGACTGGTTCTATAGACAGCATCGGCCAAAGTGCAGCCAATGACATTGAGAAAATTGGAGTCTTGTAGGGCAATTGGTTTTTTCTCAGGTGTCAAGTTGAAAAAAGGACAGCAGGAAACAAGACCTAATGATGCCAGCCAATGCTAGGATTCGACGCCAGTACATCTGGTCACGTAGACCTGCATTTATAAGTACATTTCACAATGTATGATACATTTCATAATGTATGATACATTTGGCAGAATATGGGACCTACTCTTCATTCCAAATCCCCTTGGCGCGAGGTTTTCGGCCGATATCTCCTCAACGGCTGGGTCAAATTCAACATACCATACATCAATAAACTTGTCGTTCTTGCCGGTATCTTTCTGCTAGCTTCATTTTTTGCGTAAGGCCTGCATAACGGATCTGTTTCTCAAAACCCATTTCATTTTGCGATGCTGTTCAGTGCAGTTTACACGTGCGCGATGCATTGCGTCATTTCAAAATGGCCGCCATTTCGGCCGTCAGCACAAACGGTGATTTGTGAAACAACTTTTTTCTGTCACGTTTTTCGGGAAATTGACTGTGATGATGGCTGTACCGCCAAGAAAGATAAGTCAACTGACGTATGTTTCATCAAAATCGGCCCAGCCGTTGCGGAGCTATCGTTGATAAACCTCGCGCCAAGGGGATTTGGAATGGAGAGTAACTTTGCCGTTGCGCTTTCGGGGAACAAAACCATTGGTATTTGTTCTGAATTATTGCTGGTTATAATAATCAATTCTCCTGATGAATTGAAATTGACAAAAAACCAACTATCACAATCCTAAAGTTACCATAAATGCAAACACGACATCTTAATGTCTATTATTGATTTGAATATTCTCAAGAAAACGACAACGTTTATGTTTTTATTATTGTCCATCAATATGCATCAAAAGACCCTCGCAGTTGACAACAGAATGGCCAAAACTCATTCCATGCAAGTTCGACTCATCAGAGCCTTCCTTTGAAACCAAAGTGTCTTTCGCACTAATGACTACGGCGTGCTGAGAAATTTTGTATTATCAATTTCCATCAGTCGACATCGGCAGTCTTCCAGGTTTGCGGAGTGGTTAGTTCGCTATCATATCAATGTTGAGTCCCCTACTATAATTCAAACACGATACCATATTGATGCTGCAGGAAGCAGGAGAGGACACAAAACTTCTTTTCCACTGCCGAACGGTTTCCAAATTCATACTCGAGGAACTCCTGCAGGCACCAGTGTAAAAACTTTACATCATCCGCACTTCGTATCTTCAGAGTAGCATTCAGTGAACAGGCACGACATGCTTTTCATATTTCGGTAAGCCAGCTGATAACCAAAGCCTTTGTAACGTCAGGGCGGAACTGGCAAGCAATGGACGGATTCCCGAAGATTCCGTCGTGGGACAGTCTGGCAGAGTGTTGACTCAATGCGAGCAAAAAGAGTTGTTTCTTGCCGTTATAAGTTTGGCTACTGTAACAACTGTAGATCAGCATTCGGAACGACCTGAGGCGAACTGCTTATCTGTCCACTGGGCGGCGCATTTCACCTCGGACACAAGTCCAAGGCAGCCATGTTGTTTATCAACAAACCCACGTGACCGACCGTGGGACTATTTTGGCCGAATTTTGGCCTGTAAAGATATCCAACCTTATTTCCTGGATAAGTTGAGGCATATTATATATAAACTTACCGATATCTCGCCCAATCTGCCAATTATTGATCAATAACGCAACGTTTTTGTGTGACCTATTTCGTTCACGCGCATGGTGTGAGACGACCGCATCCAATCCCACAGAAAATGAAGGGAATCCTTGCGCTTTCAGGATGGCTGCCTTGGAATTGTGTCCGAGGGGAAATGCGAGCCGTCACGGAAATTGCCGAGCAGTTGCCTTCGGAAGTTCCGAATGGTAGATCAGGTATCAATGAAGTCTATCAACAGATGATTTATTCAGAATAGAATGACATGTGTCAATATTTCAACCGTCCCATGCATCGTTCATTCTCTGAAATTTGATGTCCGCCGAACTCATTTTGGTTCCCGAAGCCACCGCTAGGGCTAGAAGGCTTCGGCTCTGGCTGCCATTTTGTTGCTGACGTCACTGTAACGGTCCATCTTCTGGTAAAATTTCATTTTCCTCCGGTCTTCAAAACGGCGATTATTTTGACTTTTTGTAACAGATCTGCAACACATACCAACTTTCTCATCAACAGAAACTTCCTCGGTGTTGCCATTTCGCACGATTCGGCGTGTTCAATCACATAAGCACCCACGTGGTTACCGGCATTCCATTCTAAAAATAACCCGGGATGTCAACATAACGGTATCCGCGCATGCGCCCTGAGATCCGCGACAAATTTTTGTCGCGAAAATGGCAGCCAGAGCCGAAGCCTTCTAGCCCTGGCGGTGGCTTCGGGAACCAAAATGCGCCGAACTATACCCACGAATTCGAACTTTAACGTCCTTTCAAGGTATGCACTGGTCTAATAGTGATTCGTGCAAATAATCATACCAAGCATAATGGCTGCAATTGCAACTTTAAAGCCGAGTTTTTCTTAAAAAATTGTTTTATCGTCCTAATTATTCGTTCATGACACTGTCTTATATAATTGTTTTATGTACAGCGCCTTAGAGCCATTTTGGATTAAGGCGCTATACAAGTTTCGTATAATAATAATAATAATAATGATAATAATAATAATAATAATAAAGCCCCACTGTATTGAATTTGAAAAACACAAAATCATCGCCGCGATTATCGACGTCAGTGCACGACGTCAGTGTAGTGTAAAATGTACTACGCTCCATCTGAATACATTGGAGCTCTCCCTGTTGTTTTTACTAATGTGTGCTGAAAACTAGGCCTTGATTCTCTGAAGTAGGTATGAGGCAAGCATTTTGGGGACCTACAAGAGGCCATGAGACCTCTATGTGCACTCTCCTAACATTTTGAAAATATCGTAAAATTCAATACAGTGGGGCTTTAATCCATACTTTGTTTTTCATCAAATATTTTCAATTTGACTGATGAATATGATATTGCACCTCATCATAACTATCTAAAGGCGTTAGCCATTAGAGATTACCGCAAAGAGACCACCGTTTGGCCTTGTACCACAAAACATCCTTCACGGGCACATGGTTCATTCCCGTTGAACACTGACAGCAATGTTTCCTGTGATTTGATGTTGTCATTTCGATACATACATAGCCGTGCTATTTTGGTTCAAGGAGACTGGTCGCACAGGTCGTAGTCGGTGAGATAACGTGACCCCTACTTAAGCATTCGGAACGACCTGAGGCGAACTGCTTATCCGTCACTGGGCGGCGCATTTCACCTCGGACACAAGTCCAAGGCAGCCATATTGTTTATCAACAAACCCACGTGACCGACCGTGGAACTATTTTGGCCGAATTTTGGCCTGTTAAGATGTTCAACCTTATTTGCTGGATTATTTGAGCCATATTATATAATGGGCCGAATTCATAAAAACTAGCATTTGCTTTTTCTGGGCTTTTTCTTGAAGAGGTATTTATAAAGTTTCGCTTTTGCTTCACAGAACAAGCAACTCCCTTTAAGAATCAGCAGAAGCTTTGTCTTGCGAGCATTAGCTTCATCAGATAGAAAATATTGCTTGGCTTTATAATAAAAGGTCATTAGGTTAAGCAATTGATTATGAATATGTTTGTGAGCAAATTCTTTGGTTTGTGCTTCTCCTTGACAAGCAAAAGCTTGGCCTTGGGGCTTTGGCTTGTAAGCGTTTGCTATGTTTTATAAATTCGGCCCAATATTATATATAAACTTCGGGTATCTCACCCAATCTGCCAATTATTGATCAATAACGCAACGTTTTCGTGTGCCCTATTTTGTTCATGCGCAGGTGTAATGAGGCGAACCGCACAATTACCTGCAGAAACGAACGGCAGTCGTTGCGCGTTCAAGATGGCTGCCTTGGACTTGTGTCCGAGGGGAAATGCGACCGTACGGAAATTGCCGAGCAGTTGCCTTCGGAAGTTCCGAATGCTACTTAAGGATACTGTAAAATTCTATTTTGTATCAAATCGTAAGGGAGGGGACCACGCGTTTTCGTCCGGGGTTGTTTTTTAGTGTGGGTAGGTGAAGAGGAGCGAGTTAAAACCCCGGCTGTGGGAGAATAAAGTAAAATCGTCGTCTCCGATATTCACAAATTTCGTGGGAGACCGCTTAAATGGAACCTTTAGGATCTGTTTTTCACCACTTAATCAGGAACAAGGCCCTGATCTGTCCTGATCTTGGGTCAGTGGCGTGTCTATCGTCTTTGTACTGCAGTGTCATGTGCATCGTATGGCAAGGTTGCACTACGTTTAATATCTTCCCAATGGGACGAATATTTTTGTGCCAACTAAACAGGAAAAAAGGGATATGTCTTGGGCAGGAGGAAGCAAGACCTTCAAAGGGAAGTCGGATGTTTGAGATTAGGGTAGGTATTCAAAATTACATTTTCAACGGCAGTTTAAGGCCAATGGGCCGAATTCATAAAAACTTGCATTTGCTTTTTCTGGGCTTTTTTTCTTGAAGAGGTATTTATAATAGTTCGCTTCTGCTTCATAGAACAAGCAACTCCCTATAAGAATTAGCAGACGCTTTGGGCCGAATTCATAAAAACTAGCATTTGCTTTTTCTGGGCTTTTTCTTGAAGATGTATTTATAAAGTTTCGCTTATGCTTCATAGAACAAGCAACTCCCTATAAGAATTAGCAGAAGCTTTGTCTTGCAAGCATTAGCTTCATCAGATAGAAAATCTTGCTTGGCTTTATGAGAAAAGGTCATTAGGTTAAGCAATTGATTATGAATATGTTTGTGAGCAAAATCTTTGGCTTGTGCTTCTCCTTTACAAGCAAAAGCTTGGCCTTGGGTCTTTGGCTTGTAAGCTTTTGCTGTGTTTTATAAATTCGGCCCTTTGTCTTGCGAGCATTAGCTTCATCAGATAGAAAATCTTGCTTGGCTTTATAAGAAAAGGTCATTAGGTTAAGCAATTGATTACGAATATGTTTGTGAGCAAATTCTTTGGCTTATGCATATCCTTACAAGCAAAAGCTTGGCCTTGGGACTTTGGCTTGTAAGCTTTTGCTATGTTTTATAAATTCGGCCCATTCCTCTTGGTTTGCCACAGGAAGACTTTTTACACGGCGCCGGTGAGTTCCGGATCGAGACTGGATCGAGGAGGGTTCGGTTATTTTTCCCCGTTTAAAAGCGAAATAACTGACCTCCACCTTCCTCGGGTCAATTCGGTTCGCCGCGTGAGTCTCGGGAGGAGAAGACAGGTGCAGGCCGGTTATTCTCTTGTGTAAAAGCGAACCGACCTCCGCCAGCCTCCGGCGGGATTGAACACGCCACATCTGAGTGACGTCACACGCGTTGTTTCATTGATACGGTATTTGGTATTTTCTAAGACTAGGAGAAATGGGGAAGTCCGTGACCTTGGAATTGACCACGTGGTATTCAGAAATGTTCAGATTTATTGCAAATGTTAATGATCTATGATGCAACACGATTTTCATGACTAACGGCGTGAGTCAGTCCACAAACAGGACAGCCGGTTGAAAACAGCTTCTCACAGCGAAGTTCGTCAAGGGTTGTGTGAGCATAGTCGGAGGGCGGAGCGATGTCACAACCCTTGGAAGTCAAGATGCTCTTTTGATAGCCAAGATGTTTGAGGATGAACGTAACCCACCAAGCCCACATCGTACCACCAATACCGGAGGAAAAATACGAAAATTATATATTTGGTTACCCGAAAGGTCTCCTTTTTGCTGCGTCAGAAGACAATATCCTGGTATATGAGTTCAACAGAACAAAACTTGAATATAACGTCGCCCGCAGTATATGGTATTCGTATGGAGATAATATACGCATGTTTAATGTGCATAAAAATTTCATTTTCTTTACCTCAACTTCGAAGCCGAATATCTTAGTCTTTGACCTCAGCACGGAGAAGTTTGGCTTCATAAATATTAGCGACAGGGACAAATCGTACATTAAAAACGCTCTGGGTAAAGATTTTGGCGATTATGTGAAGGCAGGCTGGTTTGATTTACATATCTGGAAGAAACTTGCCTTGATGACTTTTAAAAAGAAAACACATCGTGTGGTATATTGCATGATCTATGACGTGGCTGACCGATTCGGACAAATATGTTTACAAAACGGCGCGCAGTTCTTTAGAAGTTGTTCCGAAGTAATGATAATTATTAACTACATTCTATGTTTCCAGTTTTTTATGAAAGATATCTTATTGGTAACGCTGTTTCAAAAAAAAGCTGCCAACGTTTATTTAAAACGTTTTGTTGCAAAGTACCATATGAAATTTTATTGGCTAATTCGCGGTCATCCAGGTTCCTCCCTTAGATACCCATGCGTTGAAAGCGATTTCAATCAGCTCTTGATAGGGATCGATTTTGATCCGATTATCCGGATCGAAAGTAACAGACTGTATTCGGGGGATACAGGGAGGTTCCTTAAACAGTATGTTGTAGAGACTAAAGATTTTCAGAGTACTGGTGATTTTGGATATGACGAAGACGGCAACGTGTATGAAATTTACCGAAAGTTACAGAATGGGATTGTAATGCTGAACGAAGTGCATATTTATTCATAAGGCACATCTCAAAGATCTTACGCTTCAAATGGATTCACGACCGTGAAGCCATTGTTAACCGGCGTTTTCGTATACCGTGCACTTCTATGTAATAGGAGCCTTGTCGGGATATTGACTGCCGTAGATAGAGCCACCTTGCGGCAGGAATACAAACTATAGAAAAAACTGAATAGTGTGCGTAGTACATCGGGTCCATTCGCCGACAGCGTAGTTTCTTCATGGTGTTGGAGAGTGCCGCACATGGCGATGGTGGCGCAGGTGTGACAGGAATCAACGCCCTAGGAATGCAAGTCCGCCAAACAATAGCCCGCTATTGTGAGGTTGTATTCGAATGGTCACGGTCTCTCCAGCCATATATTCTAATCCCTCGCTGAACAATAGGACCGGTCTTTGATTCCAGGGGGACTTTGATCCCTGCCACACTGCAGCTTTGGGCACTACCTGTGCTTTTCACTTTCATGCTTGATTTTTCGTTTCCACGACTTTTCTCTGGCATCGCGGAACCGTTCTCCATGAAACCGCGTCAGAAGCATTAGAATGTTGGCTGGTGATATTTACCCGGCAGCCGGGTACGCAGTGGTGAAAAGACGTCTTGTTTGCCCGGCCGCCGGTTACGCACTGAGGAAAATATGTCTTGCTTGCCCGGCTGCCGTTTACGCAATAAGGAAATCCGTCTTGCTTACCCGGCTGCCGGTCACGGAGTGACAGCTTTTGTCGTTATTTTAACGGCAGTTGCCGGGTAAAGAACGCATAAAATTTTCCTTCGGTAACCGGCTGCGGGTCAATATAACTGGCGCATGTGGCTTGCCGGGGGTAAAAGTAATAATATTCCTTATCACGGCATTAGTTACTTATTCGTTAGACACATTCTGGCTGACTTTGGGAATCTGATGGGAAATTAAGGATGTGTTCCTCGGAAACGGATTTTCGGCAAATAAAAAGGACCCGATAGTACTGATTTGAAGTGTCTCATTAGGATCTGCCAATGACATCTTTGTGCCAGATAAATGGCGTCGCCTCTCTGGCCGCCATTTTCCCGCTAATGTGAATAAAGTCCTATCAAAAACAGAGGAATACGGCAACCGTCGGTGAAACAGCAGCCGGTTAAACAAAGGATTTTTTGTCCACTGCTTGACCGGCAGCGGGTTGAATACGACCGGCAGCCGGGTAAATAGTCACTTCGTAGAATGTTACATTGTTGTGTCTAATCTGGTCCACGCACCTAAAAACGCAAGGTTTAGTCGTATTTTTTTCCCTATTTTGGGGCTAAAAATGCTCTGTTTTGAGCATTTTCTATTTACAGCCATTTGACATAAGTTTATCTACACATGATACCTTGAATATTTCAAATACTACTGGACCAATTTTGACGCGGTTTGTTCCACATGAAAGTAAATCTTCTTGGTCATATTTCTGCATCAAAATTTTGGAAATTCGAAAATATCACAATTATGTAATAGCTCATCAGAAAGACCCTAAAAATCAACATTTTTATTACGTAATATTTTTGTGACTTTTGCTACAGTTTTAACAGAGTGGAACCTTTGGTCTTTGTTTCATCGAAATCTGTTGAGTGGTTGCTGAGATATTTGAGATTATCAAAATTTCGATAATTTGAGAATTTCCAATTTTTCACAAAAGTTTGATATTAGTAGACAAAGCTCACCTAAAAACGTAGGAGTGTGAAGTTTTTGAGTGTGTTTTTTGTAACTTATGACTACAGTAATTACATTTTTCTCCGGCTAGAAATTGAAAAGCATGTTGTTAATATACCAACGAATTGCGAGGGCGAGGATTAAACCGCCTTTTAAGTTTCACTCTCCCCGGGATACCTGGTGGTATGACTCGCATTCAGGATATTTACTTATTACTTCAAAGGGTGGTGTATACCCAAACACAGTTAGACTATACAATTTTGAAAATAACACTTTGAAACTTTGGCATTCGATGAAATATGCACCTTCATATAAACTAATGCAACCACAGAGTTTATATAACAGAAGGTTTTTATTGTTCCTCACTTTTGAAAGCATAGGATCATTCCAACTTCTCCATATATTTAATCACTCAGTCACGTATACCATGAATGTACCGAAATTTGATCGTTGCTCTCAGGCATCATATATAACACACCCAGATCTTCATAAAGACAAGGTGATGTTTAAGTGTAAGTTTGATTTTCCTGGAAGCGGAACAGCTACTGTCTACACGATGTCATTCGTTAACGCAAACAAATCGATCTTGTTGTCAAATGTACTGAATCTCAAACTCCCACACGCATGCGATGATATTCCCAAAGGTGTGTTCACTGCTGAAAGTGACGTGATCCTTTACTGTGACGAACGGAAACCTGGTTTCTTTCTTTTTCGATCAAAAAATGGGTATGTCGGTCAGATAGTAAGGGCTAAAAAACCATGTAAGTTTGGTCGTCTTCAATGTTCAACGTGGAGTCAACACCACCAAAGTCTTTTTCATAATTACGATTGTATGCTACATGTAAAAAATAGCAAGAGTAAGAACAAAAGAGTAAGCCTATTTTGCGGTTTTGATGTGAGGTGTAAAACGATAAGACCGTTGTTAGCGACAGGTTCTCCGAAACCAATGATGTTTGCATTAGATTTTATGCGTGAAAAGATCAGATTTATGGGCACGTTTGTACCATACTTTGCTGCTGATGGTAAAGTCGTGATGGCTTTCCAATACAAACCTAAGTACGACAGAAACAAAGGTTTACAATTTGTAGACGTTTACTCTCAACAGTAACATCTTTCATTAAATTATGGCCGGGTTTATTTACACAGCAGCTGTGTATGCAAGGCAGGTTATAGCTCTTGGAGGCACAGCTGCTGTGCGTCCAGTAAGAACGGATTTTCTTACGTGCACAGCAGACTCCGCCTACTGTACAATAACAGACTCCGCCTACTTTCGCTTAGAAATAAGGACGGGATGGATGCAAAGCTGTGATTCTAAACAGCATGTTGGTGCTTCATTGCTCGCGTGGGGGTTACCAAATCCATTTTCTCTTTTTGGTAAAGACACAAACCTGTTCATTTTTAGCTCAATAGATCGGCGTTTTTTAATGGGCAAGTGCCCTTATTTGCATGACAAGATGTTTTTGACCTATCTGCCCAGGGTGCTCTTCAAACATTTTGTCACCACATCTGTAATTACACTTGACGGAAAGGGCAGGTAGCCTATTGTCGGATCATAACCCTAATTAGGGTTAGGGTCTTTAAGATTATGGGTCTTTTCATTGTGCAGACCACGCAGAATTAAGTGCATTACACAATGTATGATACATTTGGCAGAACATGGGGCCTCACTTTGCGGCTCTGTTTCGGGTAAAAAATCTATTGGTATTCGTTGAAAATTATTGAATATGAAATAGAAACGGGTTTCTAAGGTGAAAGTCATCGCGTCCTTTCTACCAGATTCCAACCCACGGACCCTCGCATGAGGGATCAATCACCAGCACTAAGGGGCAGCACGCCTTAACAACTAGGCCAAATCCCCATCTTCCAAAAAATTATTGGACAGGTATAATAATCAATTCTGCTCAATTTAAATTGACACAAAAGGGACTATCAGAATCCTGAGTGATGTTACCATAAATACAAACACGGTATCTTTATGTCCATTAATTATTGATTGATTTGAATATTCTACATCTCAAGAAAACAGCAAAGTTTATGTTTTTATTATTGCCCATCAATATGCATCAAAAGCCCCTCGCAGTTGGCAACTGAATAACCAAAACTCATTCCATGCAAGTTCGACTCATCAGAGCCTTCTATTCCTTTGAAACCAAAGTGTCTTTCGCACTAACGACTACGGCGTGCTGAGAAATTTTGTACTATCAATTTCTATCAGTCGACATCGGCAGTCTTCCAGGTTTGCGGAATGGTTAGTTCACTATCATATCAATGTTTAGGCCCCTACTAATACATGTAGTTAAAACAGGATACCATATTGATGCTGCCGGAAGCAGAAGAGAAACAAAATTCCTTTCCACTGCCGAACGGTTTCAAAATTCATCATTTAGGAACTCGTGGCACCGGTATAGAAATCTACATCATCTGCGCTTCGTGTCTTCAGAGTGGAATTATCAGCCACACGCACGACAGGCCTTTCATATTTCGGAAAGCCGGTTGATTACCAAAGCCTTTGTAACGTCATGGCGGAACTGACAAGTAATGGACGGATTCCCGAAGATTCCGTCGTGGGACAGTCTGGCAGAATGTTGACTCAATGCGAGAAAAAAGAGTTGTTTCTTGTCGTAAGTTTGGCTACTGTAACAAGTGTAGATCAGATGGTCAACGAAGTCAATCAACAGCAGATTTATTCAGATTAGATTGACATGTGTCCGTGTTCTACCGTGCAACGTTCATTCTCCGACGAAATGCGATGTCCACCGGCCTATCCCACGAGTACGAACATTTAGCCTACTAAATTTACTAATTTAGCTTTCCTATTTTTCCTTTTATTTATGTGCTGTGCCTTTGATCACTTCTGTGATAAAGGCACATTAAAATATCGAAATAATAATAATAATAATAATAATACGTCCTTTCAGGTTTTTGTGCAAATAATTTCTGCAAATCATTGTGATTTGTGCAAATAGTCATACTAAGAATAATGGTCGTCATTGCAACTTTAATCCATACTTTGTTTTTCATCAAATATCTTCAATATGACTGACGCCAAGAGAAGGCAAGCACAAAAAATGACACACAATATATGATAAATAAAAAGCAAACATTCTGGAAATTGCCTTTTTATTTATCAATATGACTGACGAATATGATATTGTATCTTATCAAGATTTTCTGATGACTTTGCCCTTCTTCATGTTTGGGTCTTTTATCACAAAAACACCCTTCACGTGTGCATGGTCCACTCCTGTAATCACTAACAGCAATAGTTTCTGTGATTTCATGACGTCATTTCGATATATAGCCGTGCTATATTGGTCGTGTTGGTTCAGGGAAAGTTTGGTACAAATAAAAACGACTTCAGGTATTCGGTGGCTTAACAAGACCCCAAATTATTCGCTTCATATCGACATGCATATTTCAACTCTCCCTCGGCTGGCTATCCATCCCGGTGTAATATATGAGAATGCCTCCCGTATGACAATGGCCGCTTTATTGTTCGGCGGACACTCAAATACAGAAAGACATGCAGGCGCGGATCCAGGATTTTTGGCAGAGGGGGGTCAGGGCCGCCGAGAGCGGTTCCTGTAGGCGGGCGCCGAAGATACCTGCGCCAGCGGGGGGTGTGGGGGTCCTCCCCCAGCAAATTTTGAAATCTAGAAGGCCGTAGGATGCGATTTCCTGGCATCTCAGTATCAAAACAGAAGCTTTAGTTGTGCGGTTTTTTTGCTTATTGTCACAAACTATTGGAAAAAAACAATTGGTGGTGGCGAGCAGGGGGGGGGTCACGACCCCCAAAACCCCCCCTCTGGATCCGCGCCTGACATGTTGATCAGTGCCTCCCCCATTGTCACGTCGCGGCTTATTCCGTCAATCTTTTGTTGGGAGGCACTGGCAAACGGGGGGGGGGGGCTAAATACATTACACCGGTATGTTTGTGAACTCCCACTGTTGTTTCGAACCGCTCGCCGTATTACCCGCACTCCGAATACTTCCGTTCATGCTATTGTCAAAAGACCGCCAAAAAGGTTCACTACTGTAGTGCGTGTTTGAATTGGCGCCAAATTAGCCGGCCAATCTGTGATCCTCTTTGAGGACCATTGCGCAATCTGAACGTCAGAGAACCCACGATTTGTACCAGCATCGTAACTCTGACGTATATCGGACAGCGCCATATTCCTCCGGGAACTACTTTCGGTGGCACGTGATGAAGATCAGTTTGTTTACTTCCGGGTTTGACGTTTTGATTTGAAACGTGGCTGGACAAGACTTAGACTCGGGACCCAGTCGTTGTGTCGCTCCGGCCGCCGCACTGCACTCCACAAACGACTGGGAAAGCAAGCTGCAAAATCAGCGGCTAGCGTACCGACAACAACAACGG
>NMRB01000605.1:159320-202521 GCA_002633025.1 Notospermus geniculatus
TTTCCGAGGCTTTGGCGAACATTTTGCAAACAAAAACTGTTTATTATGATGAAACAATACCTAGTGAGTACGAATTCGGCCTTAACTCATTTTTTCCAAAAATGTGACTTACTGGGTATTTCCATTGGACGCTAGAGTGCCTCTCGACATGCTGGTGTTTCAGCCAATCTACGATTATCGTACGGCAGCGTCGAGCTCAAAGCTAGGTTTACGGACTAGGAACAGAAAAGATGTACCACGATACAAATCATAGGATTGCAAGTCCACTTTAAATGTACAATACCAGGCTACTGTATTGCTATGTTTGAATGGTCATGGTCTCTATAGCCATCCATCCTAATCCCTCCAAAACCGGACTTTTGATTCCAGGGGGTTTTAGATCCCTGTCACACCGCTGAACAAGGATCAAAGTCCTAGGAATGCAAGTCCGCCAAACAGTGAGGAGGGTTCCGTACTAGCACCACACGGCGTCGCTGCGAGCGTTTTGTGACCGATTTTTTTCTAACGTTATTTCAATTTATTTCTGGCGTGAAAATAACCCGTTTGTTTTGGTCGCCCGACAGTAAAACTAATATCATTGTGTAGCAGATGAAAAGTTCTCTAATTTCGTTGCTCTTCTCCTTCAAACAAAGGAATAGGATGGCATAAAAGCAGACGTTAATTGTCTCATTAGTTCTGTAGGAAAATGTACAGGTCATTTTTGCATAACGCAGCGTCAACTTGTAATATGATATTGTAAGAGTTTCGAGGTGGCCTACCTTACTCTCACTGGGCCATTTGGACATATTCGGGCTGAAGATATATCGGAGGCTCTCATGGGAGGTCTTCTCTCGACGGTTCCTGTAATTCGACTCCTCTAGTTCGTCGGTGCGGCTCACAGGTGGCGCTCGTGACCAGAACGGTCACAGCGAAGGTCTGACCCTACTACACACTTCCCCCTCTTAACGAAATAGGGGCAGTACACGGGGTAGTTCTCGTAATCGGGTAGTAATGCAATCACGTTGTCGCTGAATAGAGATGCTGGTCAGCCTCTCAGCAGCAGTAAGGGATGAGGGGCATTCCAAAACGACCCCTTTCATCATCGGCATTCATCAACGTTCCGTAGCACGTAGGCAAGAAGCCGGAAGGTCTAGGTCTTGTCTCTGAATAATCAGGAAGGTCAGGACGTCGGAAGGTCTGCTCAGACACTTCAGCGCTACGGCAAATAGGCCTACAGACTAAAACGGAGTGGCGCCGCAGAATGGCACAAGGTATGGCTGGACCCAACTACTCAATCCATCAGGTCCACACCGAGAGAGCCAATGGCTACCGCAGTGCACCAAGGTAGGAATCACAAATAGCCGCGTGAGGAATCGAGAGCTAAGTAGGCTATTACCAAAATTATCAAATCTTGAAAACTACATGCATGACAGACACGGCAGGAATCTCACGCAGAGCTGCAGTGGATTTCACCACCGGCCAACTCGCCAGAACTACAGAGCATCATGCCTAGGATATAACACAAGCTGGAGTGCCGCTCACACAGAATTGCAGTGAATTGCGCAAACCAATAGCAAAGCTGGAAGAACTGAACATAACACATAAATAGGATATGACACAAACTAGGACCCCGCTCACACAAAACTGCAGTGGGCTCCCTCATTGCCAAAACAATTGATTCCCACACAATTCTGCAGTGAGAATCTCAGAAGTGGCTCGGTTATGGGGACTCCGACACCGCCTTTTCCTTGGCTGTCCAGGACTGGATGAATCGTACACAGTACTTGTAGTCCTTGAAAACTACGCATGTAGTTTTTAAGATTTGATAATTTTGGTAATGCTTGAGGCCCTTTGATTCTTTACTGGGCGACTATAGTACAGATTTGCATTGCGGGTGGGATTATCTCTGACCCTACTACAATATCATGACGTCGCTGCGGTCACATCGCTCGCAGCGCCGACCTGTCGGGATATAAAGTTATAGAAGCCCTCCCCCGCTATTGTACATGTAAAGTGCGAATGGTCATGGTCAACATAGCCATATACATGTATTCTAATCTCTCGCTAAACAATAAGACCGGACTTTGATTCCAGGGAGATTTGATCCCTGTCATACAGGTGTCATATACCCCGTTTACACTGCACCATGAAAACCGCGCCAATATCTGAATCGCCGGCTCTCCTTTCTGTGGAGGTACGAAATCTCCGTAATTTTCAATATGGCTGCGCCCATGATCATTCGCGGCAATGACGTATTGAGTTCAAGGCCGATAAATGAGCATGCGCATTCACTAAAGGCGAGTCATTCAAGTGGGACGAGCCCAGTAGCGTGTTTACACCGTGCAGTTTTCCAGCGGAACCGTGCTCGACCCGGGTCGAACCCACCTCCTGTTGGGGGGTTCGGCCCGGATGAAAGTAGCACCGTGCCGAGCCCAGTTGTGCCGTGCCAACCCATTTACACTATCACCTTTTTTGCCGCGCCGTGCTCGACCCGGGTCGAGCACGGTTGAAAACACGTAGTGTAAAAGGGGCCNGACTGTGTGGACGGCGCGCAGGGTAGAATCTCATGCATTGCGTGAGACGTGGACGTCCCGCGCGCGGGATACGCAGCGCGGTGGACTTTAATTATGGACTGTACTGTACGTTTTATCAGTTAACTATTAGTTAACGACTGTGAACGTACATGTAGCTTGACGGTCGCGAACCTCAGTTTCCGATTAATGAAGGTCATTTTGTCAAAGTAATTCCGATAAGAACTCCATCTTGGCCTCGGTCGCAAATTTTTGCTAATACCCCCGTCACATTAGAGGCAGAATGAGCAGGAATGCCGTTGGAATGACAATTCGTAGTTCATTTCTGGACATTCGCAGTGCATTCTAAAAATTCTGGATTCGGACTGCATTCCTAATGTTCCGGCCCATTCCTGTGGTCTGTCAGAATGTCTTGGACATGTTCGAAATTATCGAGGTGCATTCGAAGTATCCTTCGAAGCTCTCCCGAATCCAGCTCGAATTTTGCAAACTTTCTCATTCCGGCTGGTTCTGCTTGATTCCTGCTGATTCGAACTAAGTGTGACGGGGGTACGTTTCAAAATGTAGCATTAGGCCTATTCGTATGCAGCTGCACCCATCTGTGCAAGGGCGCGAGGTCGATGAATATAGCTCGGTCAGTCTATGTTTTCCACCTCGTCCCGAAATAGTCCACCGATGGTGATAAGTACATCATTACATTTTGCTGGGGGCCCCTTTTTTCTGCTAGTTGAGTTTGCTTCAGATTTATATTTTCAGTCCTCAGCAACTTATATACGTCCAAACCACAGTCGTACATGTACGATGAATATTCATAACATAATTATTGATGCATCAGAAAATATTTTACAACAGGCCTCGACCTGCAAAGTACTTTTCAAAGAAGGGAACACGATAGTCGTCGATGAGTGTTGAGTTTCTTTGACTTGCCTTTAACATTTTTTAACATTCACTATTCGTAGAAGATACACTTGAATGGAACAACAAGAAGGATACGTTTTTTACCATTTAATCAGCAACAAGGCTCTGATCAGTCCTGATCTTGGGTCGGTGTCCTCTCCATCGTCTTTGTACTGCAGTGTCCTATGCATCATATGGCAGGGCTGCACCACTCTTAATATCCAGCCAATTGGACTAAACGTTTTGTGTCAACTTAACAGGAAACAAGGGATATGTCTTGGGCAGGAGGAAGCAAGACGTTCAATGGGAAGTCGGATGTTTCAGATTCGGGTAGGTTAATTAAAAAATGGTTTTCATTGGCTGAAAAAGCAATCAAGAGGGCAGCCATGCTGATGTTGCATCGTGATTTGACTTGATGATATTCAACGGTTTTGGTTTGACAGATTCTGATTCAGGGGCTCCTCAGTCAGCGTCGGCCGGGTCGGGTACTCCGATCTTTGGATGACCCTTTGCTTCTGTCCACTCCACGTGGGGCATACGGTGACCGGGTAATTCTACGTCAGGGCATGCAGGCTGTGGAACTGCCTGTCATTCTCATTGCGCTGCCTCGCTGGGACCTAGACCGATCAGTTGAAAAATCATCTTAAGAGCTAAAATTCTTATACTAGTGTCCCACTGGCAACTTTTTCCCACGACAAGGGGCGAATCTGAAGTCTGCGACATTCCCTCGACAAGCTGCGATATCTAGCATTAACGTGTTTTGCATAGGATCATGGAGCCAGAGAATCACTGCGAACATAGACGACAGTCTGCGAAGAGCTACGATTTTTTCATTCGTCCATTGTCGCAGGCCAAAATTCGCCAGTGGGACACTAGTTACCGGTACTTCTCTTCATGGACTTTTTTGCCTCATATTCATTATGTTCATTGTATTTTGTAGAATGTTTTGGGCCACACTTTTCTTATTCTTGTTTCACGAACCCGCCGAATTGGGAATGCCTCAAATTTGGAAAAAGTTTTTTTTTACAATTTCTCGCGCCCGCCGATTCCTTTTATCCAAAAACTGAAGAAAAAAGTTTTTTTTCTTGATTTTTTCCCCGAAGGCCACCCAGAACATCGGGGCCAGAAAGTTCCTTTTCGCAAAACGTACACCTAACCGACGCACCGTAATCTCACACAATAACGCCAACCCTCACTTGCACTTTTGTGCGTTATGCATTGAGTACGTTGCTCAAGACTGCTGCTCAAATATCATGGTCATTTTTAAATAAAAATTCGTTTTTTCATTTTTTTTCTGTCCTCCGATTGAAGCATTGCCATTGAGATTGTTGAGAAAATGTGAAAAGCTACCAAAACAAAATGTATTTTTTTTAAATTTTTTTTGAGAAACAAGGAATAAAAAAAAGTCTGGCTTTAAATGTCTAACTTGTGGTTTATTTGTTCAGTGCTTATAAAAAGTATGTCATAGCACTTTAATGTAAGAAATTATCATTAGTATTCCATTATTATTACTATTTATTATTATTTTTATCACTTATTATTATTTTCATTATAATTATTAACAAACTATTAAAATGACGACCAACAAACACCATCTGTTGCGTAGAGTATGTTATTACAGCTTCTCCTCTGCACATCGAACCTTGACTTCACAATTCACATTAGAAAACATTCATGTTCATAGCCAAGAATTTTGAGGATGAACGCAACATATAAAGCTCGCATCGTACCGCCAATACCGTATCAAAAATACACCTATCTTCATGCATTTGGTGACGGGAAATATTCCATTCTTGCTGTGTCACAGGAAAATTTTCTGGTGTTTGAGTTCAACAAAACAAAACTTGAGTATGTCTTAACGCGCAATATATGGTTTCCCCACGTGCAGTATTTTTACAAGATTTTGCACAGCTACCAAAATTTTGTTTTTTTGTCCTCAACCTCAAAACCAAATATTTTAGTCTTTGACCTCAGCAAGGAGAAATTTGGTTCCTTATACATTAGCGGTCGGGAAAAATCGTACATCAAAAACTTCCTGGGGAAAAGCTTTGGGTATTTTCTCAGGAAACGTGAGCTTCGATTAAGTATTTGGAGGAAGCATGCATTGGTGAAACTCATTTGGCGGAAATATCATCGACAGAAAATGGTGTCGGTCACCTATATGTATGACGTCGCAGACCGATTCGGACAACTGTGTTTACAGAACGGTGTGCGGTTGTCTCTTCGATACTGCAGAGAGGCCACGATGATTTCAACGTTCTTACTATGTTTTGTGAACCTTACGATAAGGCTTTTTCAAAGAAAGGCACCTCGAGTTTATTTCAAACGTTTTGTTGCGAAACACCACGTAAAACTACATGTGCTAATGAAAGGTCATCCGGGTTCGCCTATCAGATATGCATCCTCAAACGATTACTTAGAGGGCCGATTATTAGGCTTTGATTTTAATCCGATAATCGGAAGCAATAGACTGTATTATGGGGACACGGGGAGATTCCTTACGCAGTCTATTGTAGCGATACACCAATTACATAGCTACGATGATTTTGGATATGACGCAGCCGGCACCGTGTATGAAATAATTCGAAAGTTAGCAAGTGGGGTTGTCGTGCTGAACGAAGTGTATATTTATTCAGCAAGCGCATCTTAGCAATACAGTTACATGTACTTGAGCCGAATGGGTGAATGTCGTCCTGGTATGGGTTTGATTTGATTTGATTTGATTTTTCCGTCAGGGCCGACGCTATAGCATTATTGGCCCTGGTAAGTACGGAGGAGGCCATCACTCATGTTCCTCACTTGGATGGGGTCTTTTGCTTGCCCTTGCAAAGACACAAACTTACTGTCCCATGCGACGGACGTGAAGAGCCAGGAATGAAATCCCATATGGCCCGGGCTGGATTCGAAGCCGGGCCTGCCGCTTGCTAAGCGGACGTGATAACCACTAGGCCAGGCTCGTCCTGCGTGACCCTAAATGTCACCTAGTACAAAACTGGGTGACCCTAAACATCACCCAGAACAAGACCGAGTGACGTTTAGGCGTCACCCATTTGCAAGTCGTGCCATTTTAAAACCTGCGTCTGAGGTTGGCGATCGATAGTGCAACCTCTCTCAGCTAGCGCTCGCAAAATCATGGAAATGAACAAACGTGACTTTGACGCTTTTGCATCATAAAATCCGAGAAATACATGAGTTTGATACAGCAATAAGCATCTTCATCGTCTGATGAGGAACACCAAGGACGCAAAGTGTAAAGTCGGTGTGGGTCGGACTTAGAGGATTGGGAACTTTTGGCGAAATCTTTGTCTGGCATTGAGCTTGTCAATGATGGAGATGTCAGAATTCGTTTTCAGCTACACGAACAGCGTACCTCGGAGGCAGATTTTAAAATGGCACGACTTTCAAACTGGGTGACGTTTAGAGTCTAAACGTCACCCAGCCTTGTTCTGGGTGACGTTTAGGGTTTCCCAGTTTTGTCCTGGGTGACATTGAGGGTCACCCAGGACGACATTCACCCATTCGGCGTTACCTGAGATGGCATGAAGTGCTCGGTAGTCTAGGAAATACTGCTTAGTATACAAAAACACATGTACAGTATAGAAAGGTTGACTGTAGTAAGTACTAATCTATTCAGGTGTCATGCCGTTTTGGCAAAAAACTTAGTTTATCATGCGTATGATACCACGTGTTTTTGGCAACATGGTACCATTTTGTTTCATCAGAAACTGAAAAGCACGTTGTTATACAAACGAACTGCCAGGGCTTCACTTAAACCGCCCTTTAAGTTTCGTACTACACGTGATTTCTGGTGGTATGACACGCATTCAGGATATTTGCTAATAAGTACGAACGGCGGTTTATCCGCGAACACTGTCAGAGTCTACAATCTTGAAAATAACTCTTTGAAACTTTTACATTCGGTGAAATACACATCTTCATATTTTATAATAAGAGAACAGGGTTTATATTATAGAAGGTTTTTAGTTTTAATCACTTATCGGCGAATTGGAAAAGTAGCATTTCAACTACTAGATATTATTAATCAGTCAGTCACGTTTACGATGAAGGTACCGAAATTTGACCGATGTTCTCGGTCACCATCATTTTGGGCCCCAGTACTTCATAAAGACAAAGTCATGTTTACGTGTATGTTTAATTATCCAAGAAGTGGAACAGCAACTGTGCACACGATGTCATTCATTAATGAAAGTAAATCAGTCGTGTTGTTAAATGAAGTGGGTCTCAAACTCCCACATCCATGTGGAGTCTTTTTGCATCGAGCGATCACTGCTGAAAATGATGTTATCCTTGACTGTGATCATGAAAAACCCGGTGTTTTTCTTTTTCGATCGGAAAATGGGTATGTCGGTCAGATAGTTAAATCTATAACAACATCATATGTTCATGGGCGCCTTCGTGGTTTATTATGGAGTCGGCAGCACCAACGTTTGTTTAAGTATCGTTCGCGAAATTCGGCTCATCAGTTCAACTTGTTATTATGGGGTTACGATGTGAAATGTGAAGCAATACGACCGTTGTTCGTGACTAGTTCTTTAAAACCTATGATGATTTTATGTACCTTTAAGGGAGAATGGTTCATAAATTCCGCCATTTTCTTTCCAAAATTTGCTCCGGATGGTAAAATAATGTTCCTGTACGCTTACAAGTCAAAATACAACAGAATCGGTGGTTTCAAGTGTGTAGACATTTACTCTCCACGATAACGTTCATAATTATTCGCTGCGGCAGTCGGATTACGGAATTACTGGTTCCATGGACACCCTCGGCCAATGTACAGTCAGTGACGTAACCTAATCTATTCCTGATATCATGAATATGTCAAAAATTACCGGATTTATTTTATTACAAGGTTTATTAATCTAGAACTTTATAGCTGTATTTCGGGGAACAAGACCATATTTGGTCATTATTATTTCAGGTTACAAAAATCAATTTTACATTCTCAGTCGAATTTTACACTAAAAAAACGTTTATTAGAATTATCCATTGGCTTTAAAAACAAACACGTTGGCTGTAATGCCACTCGGAGCTTTATTTATCGATTTGAATATTCTACACTTGAGAAAAATGATTTTTTACATTTTTATTAATTGTCAATGAATATGCATCAAAAGGCTCTGATGCCTGACAGACAGATACAACTGCTTGGGTTTGGCCTTCAGATGAAGGCCCTATTCCTTGACAACCAAACAGTTTTCACTCACGGTTACGGCGTTTTGAGGAGTTTCGTGTCAATTGTTGTCATCGTCTCTATAAACGCCGAAATCGGACGTTTTCCATGCAGGTTTGATTCACTAATTAGGACGTCGAAATCGGAAGTTTTCCATGCAGGTTTGATTCACTAATTAGGACGTCGAAATCGGAAGTTTTCCATGCAGGTTTGATTCACTAATTAGGACGTCGAAATCGGAAGTTTTCCATGCAGGTTTGATTCACTACCATAATAATTAGGACGTCGAAATCGGAAGTTTTCCATGCAGGTTTGATTCACGATCATAATAATTAGGACGTCGAAATCGGAAGTTTTCCATGCAGGTTTGATTCACGATCATAATAATTAGGACGTCGAAATCGGAAGTTTTCCATGTAGGTTTGATTCACTACCATAATAATTAGGACGTCGAAATCGGAAGTTTTACATGCAGGTTTGATTCACGATCATAATAATTAGGACGTCGAAATCGCTAGTTTTCCATGCAGGTTTGATTCACTGTCATAATAATTAAGATGTGCGCTTGCGTATGAATTTGGAATTTGTCTGTAGGCTCTACTATGGGCGGTTAAAACCGCAAATAAAGACGCTACAAAAATCTTGTTATTCATGATCTATCGTCGTTGGGATGATCTGTAGTCTAGCTAAGAAAGACGTTGAGTGGCGCTGCAGTCGTAAAGACCTTCCGGATACAATAGGGAGGTTAAGAAATCAAGCGATAAACGTTAACGTTAACGACGACGTTATTTTTGTACCGAAAATGCAATATAAAATCTGGTTAAAGTGATCCTAAACCGCCGAGCAAAAGTTGGCACCCGATCATTTTCACCGCCCACGAAAATGGAACTTCCGATTTCCGCTCCTGGCTACTGAGCATGCGCAGTACGCTACCTTCCCTGAGTTTGTCAATCGTGCAAACCGCACAGCAGACAGGATGCCGAAGCGAGAAGAAAAAGAAGGGAAAGGGCGACCTTAAAAGGTAGCAAATGCCGACCAGCAGCTGTGGATTGTCCACAAACATGATCGAAGTGGCTCATAATAAAGAAAGAACTCCGTTTTAAGACGATGAGGAGGTTGTTTGTATGTATGGCATCATTAACATATAGCCGGACTGCGGATCTCGCCGCCGTGCCGGTGTAACTACAGCGAATTCTGGGGCTCCTTCCGAGAAAAGACCAACTTGCCTGGCATACCGGCTGACATCGTCATCAATGATGTCACTCGTGTCGGATTGAACACTTTTCATGCTCTTATGCGTGAATGTATCCTCTAAAACTCCCCTGAATCGAGGAGAAATCTCGACTCGGCGAACTGGTGGCATCCATGTTGTTTTGACAATCAGCTGTCACTCATTCAGAACTTGCCCAATCAGTGATCGCGTAGTAAATTCCATAGTAATCACGTGACGTGATGATTGACAGGCGCTCATTCATACTGGCGTAGCGCGGGAAAATGAAAACGAGGCTGTCTCGCTCGCCCCGGCGGTTTAGGATCACTTTAATGTGTAGTGTGAAAAAAAACGTTGTCGTAAAGTTTACGTTTATCATTTGATTTCTAAACCTCCCTAATGATGATACAAAGACGTTACAACTTTTAAACGTCTGAAATTTTTGATCTGATGCGACTGCAGCGCCGCCTTAGTCTTCCTATGATACGACTAGTGATCACTCCACGGACTGCAGCCCTAAACAAACCAAGGTACACTTGAATGGAAAAACAAGACCAATGGGTTTTTCAACAATTGATCAGCAACAAGGCCCTAATCAATCCTGATCTTGGGTCTGTGTCCTCTCCATCGTCTTTGTACTGCAGTGTCATGTGCATCGTATGGCAAGGTTGTACTACTTTTAATATCTTGCAAATGGGACTTAACTTCGTGTGCCAAATTAACAGGAAACAAGGGATATGTCTTAAGCAGGAGGAAGCAAGGTTTTCAATGGGTAGTCGGATGTTTCAGACTGTGGTAGGTATTTGAAAATGGAGCAATAAAAATCATTCATTTCTGCGGCTGATGAAGAAAACAATGAACAATACTCTCGTGGTGATTTATATCTTAACTTATATCATAAAGGAATCAACCATAAAGGTTCAACTGACAAATTTAGCATTTTATAAATGTGGACAATATCCCTTTAAAACCCAACAGATTTGCATTCTGACGTTTCCATGTGCTAGGCAAGACCCTTCTGCACATTCACTGCAAATTTTGTTGAATTCCGACTAGTTGATCTTATGATACAAAAGGTCTGAATTAATGAGAACCCCACGAACGATGTGTGTTCTTCAGGGTCATCGGTGTACATTTGAATAGGCTGACGTACATTTGTACATGGNTATGCCACTGTAGCTTTGCCCTGACATGCAGACAGAATTTTCACAGTCCTTGACATTACAACAAGTTAGCAAACATTTTCATAGCCAGTGTTGTTGAGGCTGAACTCAACTCATAAAGGTCGCATTGTACCGCCAATACCGCATGAAAAATACAGGCTTGCACACGGGTTTGGTTACCCGAACGGTTTCCTTTTTGCTGTGTCCAGGGACAATATACTTGTGTTTGAATTTAACATAACAAAACAAGAATATACAATAGCCAAAAATATATGGTTTCTTCTTAAGAATGGGGAAAAAAGGCATTATCATAGTTTGCACAGCTATCAGAATCTTATTTTCTTTACCTCAAATCTGAAACCTGATATTTTTGTCCTTGACCTCCGCACAGAGATTTCTGGTATCATTTACATAAGCGATAAAGAAAAAAGGAAAATCAAAGACTCGCTGGATAAAGACTTTGGAGCATATACAAAGACAGGGCGTCTTCGTTTATACATTTGGAAGAAACATGCATTGATGTGTTTCATAAATATTGCTAAGGCAAGGACGATGGTCTATGACGTTGCTGACCGATTCGGACAAATAAGTTTACAGAATGGTGTGCGCCTGTCGCCCCGATATTGTACGACCGCTAAGATGGTTTCGGACAACTTCCTATGTTTCCGGTCCCAAATAGGATTAACAATAATAACGCTGTTTCGAAAAAAGGCAGCTAGAGTATACCTAAAACGTTTTGTTGCTGAATACCACGTGACTTTGGATTTTTTACTGGATGGTGATCCAGGTTCGCATGTAAGATATGTATATGCCAAGGGCGACTTGAAGCATCGCATACATGTAGTTGGGTTTGATCTTGACCCGGTTATGCGTACTGGAAGCCATAGACTGTATTCCGGGGACACGGGGAGGTTTCTTCAGCAGTATGTTTTATATTTGCACAGTTATGAAAGTATTTGTGATTTTGGATTCGACGCAGAGGGCAATGCGTATGAAATTGGCCAGAAGTTAGAAAGTGGAGTTGTAGTACTGAACGAAGTGTATGTCTATTCAGTCGGCATGTCCTAGGGAGACAGTAGTCTCGCACAGCCAGCCTCTGATCTCGCTCCGCTAACCACGCTTGGATCAGAGACGGCCGCCATTTTGTTTCTCGCTTCAACTGGGACGGCAGTTTTGCAATCAAAACCGCCAAAATACCAGTCAATATTGTCAGCTTTTGTGCCCATCGATAGCATGGGCCAACTGTTAACATTTTCCTGAAGACAATGGCCCAAACTTATCGCAAGTTAAGGTCACAATTTCAAAGAAATGAGCAAGCGCCGGAACAGCACCGATCTGCGTCATATTTTTGTTCAGTGTCTTGCGTTCATATACGTCCGTATCGACATTACATCAGCCGTGCTGCTGCGCACTGCAGATCTGAGTGACGATAGACGCCACGAAAAAATCTCTGATGACTTTCGGTACGATATAAAAAGTGGTGCCCATCGTGTCGGGCGCTAGAGCGAAATATCACCCCTCGAAAGCAAAGTGGCTTTCTCGGGGTGACATTTCGCTCTTCCGCCCCCCCCCCNCCCCCCCCCCCCCCCCCACTCCGGCCACCATTTTTATAATGGTGTCTTTTTACTGAAAGAATGTGATATTGCAGATGTCAAAAAATTCCTTAAAATGTTGCAGATATTAACAACTTGTTACTATGTAATTACCGCTTTAGGAACCTACTATATTGTACGAACGGACTGCCAGGGCGTCGCTTAAGCCGCCATTCAAATTCCGCGCAGGTCGGGATACCTGGTATTATGACATATATTCAGGATACTTATTAATTAACACAAAGGGCAGTATATCCCCGAACATTGTCAGACTGTATTTTCTTAAAAATAACACTTTGCAACTTTGGCATTCGGTAAAATATAAACTTTCTTATTTACTTCTTGAAGATCAGTGTATATATGATAGAAGGGTTTTAGTTTTTCTCAGTTCTGGGCGCAAAGGAAAAATAACATTTCAACTTCTCAATATGTTTAATCTATCAGTCACATATACGATGAAGGTGCCGAAATTTGATCGTTGCTGTCAGTCATCGATGATATCACCCCCAGTACTTCATAAAGGCACAGTCATGTTTACGTGTAAGTTTGATTACCCGGGAAGCGGAACAGCAACTGTGTACACGATGTCATTCGTCGACGCAAGTAAGTCAGCTCTGTTGTCAAATGCAGTGGAGCTGAAATTCCCATACCCATGTGAGACTATACAACATTCAGTCTTCACTGTTGAAAATGACGTGATCTTTGACTGTGGCCGACGGAAACCCTGTTTCGTTCTTTTCCGATCGAAAAACGGTTTTGTCGGTCAGATAGTTATGGCGAAAACATCACATATCTATGGGCGCCTTCGAGGTACACGGTGGAGTCGACAACACCAATGTTTCTTTCAGTTTTATTCGAAAAAGAAGGGTCGTGGGTATAGATGGGTATTTCTAGGTTGCGATATGAAATGCAAGACGAAAAGCCCCTTGTTTGCGACCAGATCTTTGAAGCCGATGATGATTTCATTAACTACTCAGCGAGAAAGGGGTCTACGTCTGTTCCGTGTTAGAACTGGATTTTCTCCTGATGGTAAAATATTGGTGCAGTTCTTTTACAAGGCTAAATACGGCAGAAGCCGTGGTTTAGGATTTATTGACGTTTACTCGCACTATTAGCGAAATGTTTATCTTGTAACAGCATATTATCCGTAGACGGCGACATTTTGATTTGGGAACATGCACGAACCGAGGCCTACTTCATGGTCACCTTTTATCGGCAAGTCACCTGCCGTGCGGTCTTGAAGTACATTCCTGATGCATGTGCATGTGTACATGTACGTGAATGATTCGAACGCTGCTCGCCATTGGAATAGGGCACTTCTGGTTCTATAAACAATATTGGGCAATGTACATGGGTAGGCCTCTACATGTTCTAGAGGCGAAACCAGGAGGACCTTGACAAAACTGTAATACGGTCGAGGAGTGTCGCTTTGCCTGTCGAAAATGAAGAGGGGTCTGTAAACTCAAAGTTCTGAAAAGACACGTTTGGCTCTACTATAAATTCGTGTTGCTTGCGGAGGATGGAAACAAACATGGCGTACAATAACATAGACGCTCGCACTCAATACCGAATGGACTCTAGTAAACGCGTTTGGATACTACTAGTGCATTGGTGATGAGTGTGGCACGCCACACAGCTCTGGGGCTTGTGCCCGTTTATAGCCCCCCGCCCCACCCCACCACCACCACGAACGCCCAAAACTTTTTCGAGATCAGTAAGTTTCCAGCATTCCTTTGAAAACCGGTGCAGTGTGGGCATTTCTCAGGCCACCAGGCAGTGTATTCCAAATTTCCACAATTTTGCAACAGAGGATTTCAAACATCGTAGCCATATTTTGTTCTTGCGGGAGGAAGCGTCAAGCGCCTCGAAAGACCCAAGCACCATTTTAACCAGACGCTAATCGGGGGAATTATTGTCGGAGCACAACGGGCAAATAGCATCAGTCTCGGCCGAGTCCTGGATCAAGTATACGATAAGTCACTCGCAGAAGGACACGACAAATCGCCTCGGTAGCTTGAGAGATTAGGGGGATTCGAGTGGGCTAACTGTGTAAGAACGGGAAAGTTCAGCCACCCTCGTTAAAACGTCACATACGTTGTTTTGAACTACAACATTTTATTTGATGGGGCTTTTTTTAAATATTCGATACGCCAGAAGGACACAATAAATTCATCTCAATTGCTTACAGGACACTCACATTCACTAAAACGTCCTCGGTTGCCATCTCGGATGCGGCTGTCCGGTCTCACTGAAAGGTTACTAAGTATTCAATCATTTTTTCCCTCGGGTATCTCCTACCAAAGCCATAGCATTACTGGCCCTGGTAAGGGTGGAAAGATGCCATCTCAAGCGACTGATGTTCCTCACTTGAATGGGGTCTTTTACTTACCCTTGCAAAGGCACAATGTACAAAGCACCATGCATGGCTTACTCCTCATCGACGGACTGAAAAGCCAAGGATTAATCCGACATGGCCGGGGATTCGAACCCGGAACCTGACGCTTGCTGAGCGGAAGTGATAACCACTAGGCTGTTAAGGCTCCTCAGGGGTTCTAGGACAGATTTATCATTAAATATGCTACGTTACAGTATCTTATGTAAAGACAATTCTCTCTCGTAAAAACTTACGTTTAGAGAACTTACCGTGCCCTACAAAGGCTGCACTAGACACGCCGCCTGTCGAGGTGTTAAGAACTAGATAAAACCCAGGTCTGTTGTGTCTATACACAACACGTATACTTAAAAAACCCGCTTGTGACGCGGATCTAAATTAAGCCCTCCAAAAACCCTTCGAGCTCGGAGGGCTTAATAGCCGCGGGTTTTCATCCCTTTGTCTTTTAGACCCGCACTGATACGGGGGAAGAAAGCAAGAGTTTCCCCCGTCAGAGATGCCACACACACACACACGACGTATCAAAGTGAACTAACCGGTCCACAAACCCTCAATGAAATCTCCGCGGTATCCCCTACCGTGTTCAATGCGTTAACACCCAAATCCATTACACGTTTGCAATTACGCCTAACCTTGGGCGGTCCTGGCTAACTTTGATACCCACTCAACCTTCCCCGAAATACGAATTATGTCCATTTTGTCAATAACACTCACATGCTCGTAGCGTTTGACAAACTCATCACTCAAATCTCATCCTACTTATATTATGAACTTCCAAACTAAATTATCTGTGCGTTGCTGAAGCGTCAAAATGATGTGTCCCATATCGGAGGTTCTCTTATTAGTTCATAACCAAACTGCCAAGTGCACCTGGAAGTGAAGTGAATGATGAGACACATTAACTGATGTATTCGTAGACAACATGCTGGGACCATTGCTCTGGTTAATGGCTTATACGATGCGAATACCAATCGGAAAGTTTGAGCTGGTGATACCTGTACAAACTGGGAGACACTTTGGCCAATCTCAGATTTGTTGCTATTCTGCGCCAAGAAGTACCAACATGCAATGAGGATCCAATTTTGAAAATACCCAAAGCACCAGAGGGAAGGGCTCAATCATCGATCTCCTACGATTCGTGTTCTAACATAACCTAGAAACACAGATTTACGACCACTTCCTTAAAGGTGCTCTAGTTCGAATTGTAAACATTACGGTGTGCCACCTATTGTCAACTTCTGGTACTAACAAATCAGATAAAATCGAATTAAATCTCGCCTTTCACAACTTTTTGTTTGTTTTTGAGCGTAAAATCATAAATATATTTCAGTTACAAGAATATTTATCAAGATAGATATAAAAATAGATAACATTAATGTTTTGGTATACACGGTGCTGCCACCTGTCCGAGGAAAAATACCGGTAACTATTATAATCAACCATGTAAATAAACAAACCGTAATGTTTACAATTCGAACTAGAGCACCTTTAAATCTGGGCACTATTGCCCCCAGTAGAATAGGACAATGCATTGAAAACGCCACTATTAACTGTAGCTGAGTGCTTCTCCTTGTTTGTTGCGTACATTAGGCCCGTGTAAACTGGTCCTGGACATGAACTCGTGACCATTCGTTCAGACGACTAGGTGTCGCTTACCCATTGGTATGTTCGTAATTACTGAATATCACGAACAGGTGTTACATCTGCCAGTGTTTCCGTGAGTCAGTGTGTCCCCTAAAGCCTCGGTTATGTCGCCCTGGGGTCTACCCTATGTGGCCCGGGTTCTATGTGGCCCGGGTTAGGGTTAGGGTTAGGGTTAGGGTTCTATGTGGCCCGGGTTCTATGTGGCCCGGGTTAGGGTTAGGGTTATAATCCGGGCCACATAGAACCCGGGCCACATAGACGTGGTCCCGTCGCCCTACGCTGTGAAAGAAATAGCGTCAACTAGTTGCCACTGATAACTTATGTCGCCACCGACTAGAAAAATACCGATCGGTCGCAACTACCTGGAACTAGTTTATCGCCGTCTTTTGAGTGCTTATGTCGACACAGATTTCTTTTGATTTTAAGTAAGTTGAACATGTGCGACTTCCAGGATCTGGATATTTTTAGTTTGCAACTAGTTGGCAACCAGTTACTCGCTGACGCCCGAGAGCTTATGTCACCTTGTAGTTGTGACTAATTAGTTCCAACTACGCGCCGATTATCAGTTGCCAACTACTTCTGACTGTACGTCAGGGCGACATAAACGAGGCTTTATTGTTTGGAAACATTGGCAGATAGATCGACACGTTTCTCTGTGTGTCCCCTATTGTGTCAAGTCGCTGCTGATTCCGTCAGACAATAGAAGGGGGACCAGGGCTTGAAATAAGCTGTGGCCATTTACTAAAACACCCTTACTGGCCCTCTAAAGTATCCAGGGCCATGGCTGGCTGACCCTAGGCCTATTGTGTGCCTTCATTTGATTGATGTAATAATGAACTGGATCAGCTGAAGTTGGCAATCCATGACCTTGGACAAGAATCATTTTAGAGGGCCAGTAAGGGTGTTTTGGAAAATGGCCACCGCTTATTTGAAGCCCTGGGGACACACACAGATGGGGAACGTTCAAAAATGTTACATCGGCATTAGATCGGTGAATCTACAGTATGTAGGGCCTGCATGTACATCTCGTAACAGGACTTGGACTGCATGGTACCAAGTCATTTTTTTAACTCCACCACGACAACTGTTTTCCTCACACAGGGTTTCCTCACGACCTTCTATTTCTGCATCATTGACATACTAAACAGTACATAACAATGACATTTTCTTATTTCTTTTCTTTTGTAGCAGAAACAAATTACGGAATACTAAGTGTGCGGTAAGTGCGCTTCTTGGTTTTACTTTTTAGCTCCCCTGGTCATGCTGGTAAGCTCTTACGATCGTGCAGCGTGCGTCGTCCGTCGATGTCCGTTAGCAGGGCACGTTTCGTAACCGCTGGGGCTATTCTTGACCTAAAACTTGGTACATAATACCCCAAGGCCAGATGATCCATGACACCAAGTTTTGGTCCAGTTCGTTTCTTGGCTTGGCCACCAGGTGGCCAAAACCGACAAAGACAAAAAGTGCAATAACTCCTGCCCTAATGACTGGATCATCTCCAAATTTCTCTCACAGGTGTATCTGATGAGGATACATAACATACGCAGGCACTTGTAGTACATGTATAAAAAGACCAGGTTATACGGTAAACTGACACGATGGTGAACATTAAAGGATATTATGGCCGTGAAACCTTTGTTCGCCAGCGTGTTCGTATACCGTATACCTCTATGTAACAGGGGCCCAATGAAAACACAGGGTCTGTATGCTACTGAACTCACTTCAGCGTGCAAAAAAGTGCATTTGTACATGTACATACATAATGAACACACTTCATCACAAGCACAATTTAACATCCAGTTTATGATTGTGTTTAACGTATCGTAACGGATACCTGCTTTATTGAATCGATCTTACATTACCATATCCACCATCTGCAGCAAAAAATCGTCATGAAACACAATAATAGTGAGGTTTCGAAATCAAACGGTAAACGTAAACGTTAACGACAACTTTATTTTTGTACCGAAAATGCAATATAAAATCTGGTTTATGCGTAGTATGAAAAATAACGTTGTCGTAAAATTTATGTTTATCGTTTGATTTCGAAACCTCCCTATTAGCTTTTCAAAACAGACCGCAATTTTTTTCACTAAAAGAGGTTTCCCTTTTATCGGATCACCCTCTAGCGTGGTATCTGAATTCGGAAATGTAAATATTACTCCCACATTTTAGACATAATGGCCTGAGGTTTACCATTTGCATGAATTTTTCAGGTGGTATATTGGGCTTTCCTTGAACTTTAGTATCTGTGCTCCAAGGGAAGGGATATGAACAAACCAAAAGGGTCGTGGGATTGTTACACACAATAGTGTTGTGTTAAAACGCCATAGGGGTGACGGTGTGTTTCAAAAAGTGTTCGGTCCGACACCAAAAAAATTTCCCCATTCTTTTGTCTACTGGTGACAGGCTGTTTCTTGAAACTCTACAATATTCACGTCAGATCTAGGTATCATGGCGCTCTAAATTATGGCGCTGCAAACTAATTGAACTATGAACCCTTTAAAGTCTGACAGCAGAAAGTAGTTTTAGTGTCGGACGCAACGATAGATTTTGCTGGTAAGCTCAATATTTTTTGATACCCTCCTCCAAATAAGTGTACACTGTACATCCCAGATGGAGAAACTAATAGCTAAAGGTCTATATTATTGATTACTATATTTGATTTTTGGAAAATCAATGGCGCAAATCTTTGTGATCATTTTCAAAGTTGAATTTTGCCCCATTTTCTTGGGTGACCAATTTTGAAACACACCCATAGGGAGCAAAATAATAATTTTTCTCTAATATTTCCAATCCCATCAATCAGTTTTTATTGAAAACATGATACACACTACACGTACATGCCACTTGCAGGCAAGCCAATGTACACAAAACGACAAACACAACATCAAGTTTGCTGACGTTGTTGCCGATGTCTTGGTGACCATTTCCGCACCTTCCGGGAGTCTCTCCGGGGATTCGAGACACCGTGACTGCCTTGGCGCCAGCCGGTTAAATGTACACCATTGGGAAACACCTAATTTGTTCCGCAACCGCTTCAATTATTCAGCAATCCAAATGGGTATTTTACGGAAGTTGTGGCCGTTTTACCCGATGTCGTTGCATGTGGACGTCCGCTTGACTCCCCAGTGTATTCAGATGTATTGTAATTACATTCATTTCAGTCTGGATGTAATTAGTGTCAATGACAAACACAACTGTGCACAGTAAAACCGTCCAACAGTTGACACGAACGCCAGGAATACTCTAAAACCGTACCCGGCTAACGGTCTCTGGTAGGCCCTATTCATGACCACACTGAAAGAAATTTCTCAGGATGAGTACTACAAAAATGCATTACAAAATGTACGTAGTAAATCGGGTCAATTCGCCGACAACGTAGTTAGTCCCTGGATGAGAGTGGCGCGGTGGCGCCGGCTGACGAGAAAAAGTGGAAATACCGTGGTCCTTTAAGCATGTAAGAGTCAAAGATCACTCCTGCCTTATCCATCATGATTTGCTAATCTCCAGAAACAAGTGTTAAACCTGTGATCAACCCAACGGGCAGGACGGAAATCCCACGCAGTGCACTTCTTGCTTGTACAGTTACTGCACTTGGATTTTAGCTTAGTGAGTGACCTTTCGACGTGAAATCAACACTGTCTTGAAAACGACGGTACTCTTTGTGATACCAGACTACCATGGCTACGGGTTGATAATTTGAAATCGCTAATAAAAACACCAGTTGCTAGACGCGTCTTTGAAAGATAGGTTGTTAAACTGTATAGGCTTAGATTATGGGCGGTTATGTCCGCAAAAAGTAGACGTTGACAAAACAGAGACGTAGGTTACAAAATCAGAGACGTGCTTTTAGCAAACAGAGATGTTCTTTAACAAAACAAAGACGTTCGTTAACGAAACAGAGACGTTTAGCTGTGATTTGGAGTTAATTCCCCTTTAACTGCCACGAGCGCCACCCAACGTCTCCTTTGTGAACGACTCCAAATCTTGTCAACGTCTGTGTATGGCGTACCATTCAAAATTATCGGTACGTTTGAAAAATGTGAACGTCTTTGATAAGGCACGTCTCCAAATTTTGTTAACGACTCCAGTACCACCCAACGTCTCCTTTGTGAACGACTCCAAATCACAGCTAAACGTCTTTGTTTCGTTAAAGAACGCCTTTGTTTTCTAAAAGCATGTCTCTGATTTTGTAACCTACGTCTCTGTTTTGTCAACGTCTACTTTTTGCGGATATAACCGCCCATACTTAGAAAGCTTGCACAACCTGATGAAAGCGAAAAATCTTTGTGGAAAATTGATTGAAATGTTACACTTTAATCCACTACAAAGCCTTTGTAAGTTGAAGTTGGTTACTTTGGATTACCGACAAGGTTGAACAAGTGAAATGTCACACCACAAAATGAGTCAAACATCAAGAGAATCAAAACCTCGCATGAAGTAGACGTGACATTTCCCACTGGTCTCGCTTCACCATCCTCTCGCTCTTGTTACACAGGCGAGAATTTGGTAGAAGAGACTACAAATCTCGTTACCGCTAGGTGGCGAGTGTCCAGATCTGAGCATCTGAATCTGATTGGCCGAAGGCCGATTTGACGTCATCAAACATGGCTGCGCCGAGGAAACGCATGAAGAACGAAACAGTCTGAGGGGAAAATTTACCTTTTTAACACGGTAGGAACGTCTATCCCTGGTCATCGATTGACGGAATATGCCGATTAGGACTTACATTTTGTGCCATGGATTAGGTCACTTCCGACCAGGGATTCTAAAGTTCAACCAGACGGTAAATTGACCTGTATACAATATAATTCCACTTTACATGTATTTCATCGGCGATCCACCTTAAACGACCAGGCTCGATCGCCTCCTACATGTATATATCACTCAGCGAAAACCACGATAAAACGTGTTAAAAAGGTAAAATTTCCCTCGGACTATTTCATTCCTTGTTCGTTCATCATGCGTTTCATGGGTGCAGTCATGTTTGATGACGTCAAATCTGCCTTTGACCAATCAGATTCGGATGCTCAGATCTGGACACTCGCCCCTAGCGGTAACGGAAGTTGTAGTCTTTCTACTAGACTCTCGCCTGTGTAACAAGAGCGAGAGGATGGTGAAGCGAGACTACATTTCCCACTTGTATTTGTTGTTGTTGTTGTTGTTGTTGTTTTCATCGACAGACACCTCATCCGCAACACCCGTGAAATCACCCCTCCCCGAATCCCAATTTAATCACGGCGCAGTGTCCCTACGTGCCCCGCATTCTTGGTACAAAGACTAATGCCGCTTGTTCACGTCGTGTCTCAAGTGATAAATCCTTTTTTGATGGACATTCGCCATGTAGCAACTTGATAGCAAATAGGGAATTGATTCTGAGCGCTCGGAGTAGCCTACACGGTCGACGAACATCTTCGCTGACTTGAACACAAGTAAAAGAGTAACAAATGACTGTTGCCTTTTTTTCTTGAAGACTGTCGGACCCGAAAAATGGCATGCTGTAGAGGTGGACAAAGGGGACTTTACGTTGCAAACTTTTCAAAAAAGCAGTTTGTTGCCCCTGCTTAAATTCAGTTGGCGCATTCGAAAAAAGACAAAATGTCCCATCGGATGCCAACCGAGGGAGCCAATCAAATTCGTTATTGCTATTCATTTTAAAGTCAAGGCCGAACTTCATGCTCAATGGTGCCTTGTCCTGATTCGTCGGTCGGGGTTAAAGATAATGTATCACGACTTCGTTGTTTACATTCATTGTTTGTAAACATGGATGTTTACATTATGTTATTTTCTACTTTTGGAACATGTCAACCCAACAAATTCGATATTTTCGGTATCAAAAGAATTTCTAGAGTGGCATGCCACCAACGAATTACTCATAAGACAAAGAAAGACTGGACATAAACAAACAAAATGTAAACAAACAATGATTTTCGTGGGCCGCGAAAATACCTGTGATACATTATCTTTAAGGTAAGTAATCCCACCTTTTGGCAGGCACCCCTCCTCGAAATAGAGTAAAAAACGAAATGGTCCATGGACCACGTGCTCACCTGGGTGAATGTTCCAGAAGAATAACAACATATTGTCAGGTCAATATAAATTTATTTAGAGCAAAATACACTAATGGAATGGTCCATGGACCATGTGATCACCTGGGTGAATGTACCAGAAGAACGAACAAGTGCCCAGTTCAGTTCAATATATTCCAGGGAAACATCGTACCAGGTTTGAACTTTCTTTGTGGTATTGTTCATAAGATATGAGCCAAGTACATTTTTCAAGATAGACGACTGGCGGCCATATTTGTAGTCCAATTCGGCGGAAATTTGCTGCATTTATTAGAGTACGAAGATACAACATTCTAGCTGCTGTTCTTCATGAGATATTGGCTAAAGTCCCGTTTTCAAGATGGCCGGCAGGCCACCATATTTGAAGTTGAAAAGGGTCATGTTGCTGTCGTTGTGAAAGGTAGACTTGTAACGACCCTTCCTCCTCCTCCGTGCCCTGGCCTTCAGCCACCTGTTGTCAACCACATCACGAACCAGATAGTGCGTGTTTATTGGCTGTTTATTGGCACTCGCCCATGGTGTGCAGTTATGGAAGCATGGATATCGCCTGACGAAATTCCCATGGTCATAAAACGCTTCAAATCCGATGGCCAAAGGTCACAGTCATCGTGGGCCCTCAACAATGATCCTGGATGTTAATTCTTGAATGTGGGCGTGCATTGCATCCACGATGAATGTTATAAGCGACAGAGTATCATCCCCCGTACACCAATAACAAAACGCCGGCAACGAGTAAGACTGATCTGAATCATGGACATTGCGTAAGATAAAATGCCATTGGGGTCAGTGCTAAAATGACCAATTTACCTTACTAATGCGGAAAACTTAAGAAATTCCACACCTACTCATAAGTGTACAGGCACGGCCAGAATTAACTTCCACATTAATGCACGCAGGACACGTAGCATACGCGTAGCATTACGAATATTCTTACGCGCATTGCTGCGCGAAGTATTGCACGCCTCATCGTAGCATTTCGCGTAGTACAGCGCGATCGGTTCGTAATAATGCGCGCAGTCTTGTGCGTAATATTACGGCGCCTGTCCCCGGTGTAACTGTGCGAATGACTGCGCATCGATGAGTTATGTTCGGCAAAGTCTGCCGAAGTTTGAAAAAATTGTCAATTAGACCCCAAACCGGCACCCAGCCGGCGAAATTAAAAGCTAGGCCTAGGCCCACAGGCACAGATCGCAATCTTATCGATGAGGGGGTCGTGAAACGAACCATCAAAATCTCTGTCAATTTGATCGTTTTTCATGAATCAAGGCTTGTCTTTAAAAGATTGGGTGTTCATCTGTTGATGAGAGTACAAATATTGATGAATTCTGGTGAAAAAACGATGTTTCGGGGCAAAGAGTTTGGATTAATTTTGATGTTTACATCCGCGAACATGATGCCAAAACCTATTGACTACATTGTTCCACGGTTTGACGCTAGGATACACTACCTACAGTTACCATATTTGGTTATGGTGGGCGGAGTTTCAGATTAGTTTACATACAGTAGGAAATAATAAAAATTAATTTTTATAAATGGTCAATAAATATTGTTGGCCATACTTCGAAATGTGGCACTTCGTTGACTAAAAAGGTAAGAAAAATNTTTTTTATGAAGAAGCCTCTCGAAATGTGGCATATGTTTCGTTTCCTGTATAGGGACGGAGAACTGTTGCCTGAATACGGTGTTTTAACCAACTTGTGACCACATAATTCGCCACGATTCCACGATCTTGCAAAGTGCCGCCGCCGTAGACCTAGGCCTACCTACCGGTAAGAAACTTTTTGATCAAGAGATGAATGTGCCTGATCTTTTGATGACAAGAGACCTTTTTTAAAAATCGATAAAGGCCTGGCCTACCTTTACTTTCCGGCCTGCTATTGGCCTTGAATTCATTCAGGTGTTGCCTAAAGATGACAATGGAGTGTAGTATGTCGCGTAATACTGTGTGAGATGCTGCGCGTAACATGACGCGTGACATGACGTGCAGCGTCGGGTAATACGCAAGTTACTACGCGCATCATTCACGAAGTACTGCGCGCTATGCATCGCGTAGCGCTGTGCATACCATACACATTACTACGCGTATGATGTGGAGGTTAATTCTGGCCGTGCCTGTAGCAAAAAAAACCGCGTCTGTACCACAGACAGTCGGCTCGACAAACATGTCCTCCATTGTACCATAAAGGAATCAACTACTGCGAACGATGAAGTAACTGAGGGATACACTTCATGTGTTGCCACCAGATGTCTCTCACTGCCTGAATTTTGCCTTTACGTAATAGGCAGGAGCTTCAATTTTTTTTATGGTAGTGGGGTACATGAATCTGTCAACTTGATGCCCTGAATTCCATTTCTGATGATAACAGAGCTATTTTCAGCACAATTAGTGTTCCATGTGCAAAATGTACGTTAGCCTATTCAAATGTACACATATGACCCTGCGCTCTCATCGTTCGTGGGGTTCTCATTAATTCAGTCCTTTTGTATCATAAGATCAACTAGTCTGAATTCAACAAAATTTGCAGTAAACATGCAGAAGGGTCTTGCCTATCATATGAAAGAGTCAGAATGCAAATCTGTTCAGGTTTAAAGGGATACTTTCCACATTTATAAAATCCTAAATTCGTATAGTTGAACATTTATGTTTGATTCCTTTACGATTCTACTGCATGTACGATATCTCCTTCCCTATCCCTGACCTTTATATTTCTTTTCGTCGACTACCGGTGCCTACCCTTTAGACATCCTGTCTGTCAGGTGCAGGATCAAATAACATTATATTGAGTGTGTTTGAAAGCTCGTCGTGGGTTGGCCACAAAGAATGGATAATCAACCATCTTCTTTTGCTATTTACTCCAGATCTTTTGTGGTGATACTATCGTCCATCCGAAGGGCAGGAAAATCCCTTTTTTGTCCGTCTTCTGAGGGAATTAGTAATGACACAATAGTCTGGTGTATTGTGACACCAGACTGTGAGGTACTTTAAAGCGTCTTTGTGTGTATATTAGTGAGGTTTCGGAAATCTGACGAAACACGAAGTACGAAATAATTCGTTTCCATGACCGCGTTTCGGCAATCTCGAATCGACTTTTTTCCAACTGGCACACTGAATGCACATGGGGTCATATGAATAAAGAGTAGCAAATGCTTTTACTTGAATTTTGCTATACAAGTGCATTAGGCAATGCTGTACAAAACTGAAGTAAAAGCATTTGCTCATCTTTATTCATATGACCCATGGTTTATGAGCCATGTTGAAAGTATGTACGCGGCTGCAGATTGTTAGGGGAACACGACGGTAGTACCAATTCGGCGCCAACCACCCTGTGTCGTAATGCGTGAATGGAAAAGGTTCGAAAACTCGCACGCGTCTCGCTTGCCTCCGCGCGTGTAACGCTCCAATGGAAAGCAGGCTGGAGCGTTCCCGTACGTGGAAACGCTCGAAAGCATGTTTGTTTCCGCGTCGTTGGTCACGGCGCGGGAAAAAAACAATGCTTTCGAGCGTTTCCGCGCACGAAAACGCTCCAATGGACGGCCGCCATTACATAGAAGTATACGGTATACGAAAATGTCGGTTAACAATGGCTTCACGGTGGTGAATCCATTTCAAGCCTTTGTAAAACGGCGTTTTCGTATACCGTATACTTCTATGTAATAGGGGCCTTAGGAAACAACAATTGTGTGTACTGCCGTCCAGGGCGAGTCAACTTCTGCCATCCAGGCTAACCTGGGTTTTGCGCTTAGTTCGCACGGCTCACACCACAAACTCCAGGCCCACTCCAGAAGAAAATCTGTCAGGAATGCTGTTCGCTGGTCTTGTGGTGCACCCCCACTGCAAATACGACATGATTGCTTTTCAAATTAATAAAAGTTATTGTCAAGAAGAAACTTTCGTCCGATAATTATAGCCTATAACTAGATCGCAGTAAAAAAATTTTTTTTTGTTTATTGCTGTGTGTTTTTGCATAAATACATCATGGCTGATCATATCGTCCGGAACGGTTGCTTGATGAAACGGCCCAATCTCGACCAATCAGATTTGAATTTACATCGCCATACAAGAGCCGAACCCAGAAGTAAACATTGCTGCACCATACATGCCTTCGGCGTCTGTAACGCAGTCTCTGATTGGCCACCCTGTTGATCTGTGGCGGCTGACACGAATTTGGATTGAATCGGCGGTGTTGGTGTGGAGCTAACGGAATGCCTTCACCGCCGGTAAATCGGCATGACTTCTGCGCGAGAAAACTCTCCCTCGGCTAGGCGCCTTCAACAAATCCTGCAATTACGTCGGCGATATCCACGGAAAATCTGCTTACCAAACCCAATTCGCAAGTGAGACCTTCACTAGTGGCAACTACCTGATCCCAAGGGTTAAACAAAATCACAAGAAAGCAATATTAGGTGACATAATCTTGCCATGAAAAAAAAATCCAATATGAATATCCGTTGTCATCGCTTGAAGCATCTTATCAGATTCAACATTGACTCGGGAACATAAGAACATTATTAGCAGACAATGAATAGTCGCTCATTGGTGATGATATTCCATACTATGATAGAATACACCTTCTAATAAGTTATTTCATGATTAAGTGCCCTGCAGCGTCAAAAATCGGTGGAACAGTCATGTGTACAATCTCACTAAAGAAGCACAACACCTACTAATTGTGCATCGATGCTGGGAGATTTATTTTCAATAAAATGTACGTTGATTCCGTCTCGGGTTGAGCTTCTGTCGCTGTACCCTGGAATGCGTGGACCCATAATAAGCTTGTCTACAAAATGTCACCGATGTCTCCGTGAATTTTCGCCGCGGCTCGGTAGCCTACGGCAACATTTACCGAGCATTCCTTCCCTTCTTGAAGCCAACTGAGACAATAGACGAATCATCACTGCGATTACTTAGAGCTACACGGTATACGGACACGCCGGTCAACAAAGCCTTCTCGGTCATGACGCTTTGTGATGCCAAAACCTGCGTGTCCGTATACATGTACCATATACCTAAGGCTTCCTTTACATAGAAGTACATGTATACGGCATACGAAAACGCCGATTAACAAAGGCTTCAATTGGATTCACGAACGTGAAATCATTGTTAACCGGCGTTTTCGTATACTGTATACTTCTATGTAAGAAAGCCTCAGGCCGAGTTTACCTTGAAGTATACGGTGCACAGACACGCTGGCGAACAAAGGTTTCATGGTCATGAACCCTTTATTAGGCCATTGTTAGCCAGCATGTCCGTATACCGAATACCTCTATGTGAACCCGGCCAAACTGCACGCTACACACGAACACGCCGACCCTTTGTGAAGACATTGTTAACTGGCAGGCCCGTGTAGCTCTATGTAATCGCAGCCGTACGCCTACAGCTGGTTTGAGTTAATCTTTTATTAGAGAGGATGCGCGGTTTTCCGACTCCGACTTCAAATACGAGAATGAATTGCAGTCCGCTGTGGACATCCTTGATAAAAACGATTTGATAGACGTTTGCAAATCGTAAAATGCCATAACTTTGTGGCAGAATAATTTTGACTCGTAATCGGAAGTGCGCATGAATCGCGAATATAGTAGTCGTCATAGTCGTGTCTCAAAGTCGTAACGACTAGGATTACGACTTCAATATTCATTATTTATCCGCACTTCCGATTTATTAGGCCATTTTTTTCTGCCTTCAATTTATGGTGTTTGACGAATTGAAAACTTCTATCACATCGTTTTTATCAAGCATGTCCATAGCGGACTGCAATTCATTCTCGTAGTTGAAGTCAGAGTCAGAGTCGGAAAGCTGCGCATCCTCTCTATTGTTGGCCAGACCACCGCATTTTGCCTTCACGTCTCGCGTGGAATTGCTAGTTTTCGCAAAGCCCGCGAAACGCCAATGCGAACGTCAAACCCATTTTTCGATGACACGAACGAGCACCGAACAAGAGTAGGCGTTCGCGTCGGCGTTTCGGGAGCTCTGCGAAAAATCTCTAATTAGATTCGAAAAAAGTACGTGTACGGTGTACGTGCGAAAAGATACGAGCATAAAGTTTCTTTCCAAAGACAGTCTCTTTCCTTTTGCCTCCGTCTATGTTTCTTTCCGATATGTCGATTAACGCTGTACCCTAAAAAGTACCCATTGAAAAACTCCAGTTGACGTCAATAAATGAGTGGGATTTCATGATGAAATACCGATACACGTGTATGAGAGCAGGTGTACACGTAATGTACAACTACACTTCATACCACATCCGATTGGCGCGAGGTATTCAGCCGATATTTCCGCAACGGCTGGGTCAAATTTGACATACCATACATCAATTGACTTGTCTTTCTTGTCGGTATCTTTCTGCTATCTTCATTTTTCGCGTAAGGCCGACATAACGGGTCCCTTTCTCAAAACCCATTACATTTCGCCATTGTGTTCAGTGCAGTTTACACGTGCGCGATGCATTGCGTCAATTCAAAATGGCCGCCATTTCGGCCGTAAACACAAACTGTGATTGGTGAAAGAACTTTTTTCTGTCACGTTTATACGGAAAATGACAGTGATGATGGCTGTAGCGGCAAAAAAGACAAATCGATTGATGTATGGTATGTCAAATTTGACCCAGCCGTTGCGGAGATATTGGTCAGGAACCTCGCGCCAATTGGATGTGGAATGAAGAGTAGATACGAAAGTGCTGAACAAACGATCTATATTTAGTAAGCAGCGAGAATTATTGATATTCTTTGTGAAGGAACTAGGTCTCAGTGGCGTAAGCATCGCAAACATAAACCCAGATTTTCACCTGATATGACAGTTGTTTGCCCGTTTTTGACTTGGCAACACAGACTTTCAACACCAGAAGCTAATCGTACAGGGAATTCAAACTGGTTTCATGTCTATAAAAATATCACGTCAAGGGCCATATTCATGAAGCCTTCGCAACTTTGCATACACACAAATCTATTGTAAGGCAGTCAGTGAACAATAGGGCATGTGCAGCCAAACAATAGACTTGCGTGCACCAAAAGTTGCGAAGGCCTCGTAAACTGGGTTTATGTCTATAAAAATATCAGGTCACGGGCCATATTTATGAAGCCTTCGCACTTTGCGTACACATAAATCTATTGTAAGGCAGTCAGTGAACAATAGGGCATGCAGTCGAACAATAGACTTGCGTGCACACAAAGTTGCGAAGGGCTGTGAATATGGCCCCTGAACATTTTTATTTCTTGCACATTTGGCCTGGTTTATAGGCATACCCTATCCGAATCAATACACACATGTTTTGAGCGTTTACGCGGCGAGTTTTATTACAGCGTTTTCGGAAAGCCCCCGAAATGCCAACGCGAACGTCTATTCTTTTGTTCGCTGCCCTTTTCGTGGCATCGAACAATGGGATTGCTGGCCGCGTCTGGCGTTTCGGGGGGCTTTGCGAAAACTTCCTATTATTTTCATTTAGGAATGAATGACTACCACACAGTTAAGGTCACTAGTCCACTGAAAAAGTCCTCGTCTATGAAATCATAAAAGCACATTGCATGAAACGCTGATAAAATGTAAATGTAAAACGTATTGAGCAGTTCAACTGGAAATGCGCTATAAGAACTCACATAAATATTGTTATTTATTATTATAAAATGGACCCAGGCCGTCATTTTCAACGTATGCCCTATAACATCAGCTAGGGCGCAGATGTCTGAAATACCACTACTACATGTATCTTGGCGTTAGCTTTCTTTGGCGTTAAATCTAAAAGGCCCTACGAAAATGATGTTAACGCCCAAATGAGGCGAACGTCACTTCAAACAAGCGGGCCAAGATCTCAGAGGTGTGACCTCGGCCAGTATTCCCAAATGTCAGATTTTTCTCTTTACTGTTTTGGAAACGCTGTGTGTCCCCTATTGTCAGATCGTAGCTTATTCCATCAGACAATAACGTCCGGCAACATCTAACTACGACCCATTGTAGTGCGGAAGTTAGGAAATTGATAGCTGGATTTTCCGCGGACCTTCAATCACACCCCTCTCTTGAATAACCGGCGTTCAGCGCGGACAATCGGGGAACGACCACAAATGGTCAATAGGTACGGCAAAGCTTTGTCACATCACATGAATTCCGTATTACATTGGGTTGTGGATGTTGCCGGACTTTAATCGCGGAACACTCATAGACGGGGAACGTTTGAACGCCTTACATCGGGAAGTACACTGCAACGTATCCACAAAATGAGTCGACGACTGACATTCAGCATATGTCAAGCTAATCCCTCAATGATCGATGCCGCTCAACAGCCACCCGCAACATCCACTTGCAGCTTCTCGGAGGCTTCATAAACTCATCCCACGCCGACGCAAGGTGTCGCTGCGCTAGATTCAATCGCGTCTAATCATGTTGCCGCGCGTTGACGATCTCATTGTGCCTGTCGTGTCGGCAGCAGCAACGAGCAGTGATTACATCGGGTGAACAATTCTATGGATATTCGCGGTGAACATTTTGTAGTGGAGTTAGGAAATTTTACCGGCGATAATTTTTCATCTAAGGAATATCATTGGTATTGTTGGAACGGTTTTTAAGGTAGGGTCCTTGATTAGAAATACTTTCGATGTTGTTTTGAACACGTGGTTATAATGAAATGTTAGCCCTGTTTACACTACATAAAAGTCCGGGATCAGCACGGGCTTTTTGCGTTTACACCTATGAATCGCCGTGTCTAAATAAAGCCGGGGCTTTTAAAACCAATACATGCCGCATACATGCTCGAAAAGCCCGGGATTTTCAGACATGTGAACCAAGGCCAGATATCATTGATAGTGATTGGCTGCTGTTTTGAATATAAGAGATGAATTGACGTTTTGTCACTTGATATCGCTGAACTGAGTTTAAGTGTCCGGTGCTCAGCGCACCGTGGTACATGTAAGTGGTTCTAACGTTCCTTTTTTTGAATGTGTGCTTTTTTCTGTAAGCCAATATCTTAGAAATACATGTATTGGTATTTTTTTCTTGGACGATTTCGTTGTATGTTGCGTAGTTTGAGCCAAAAACCCAGAAAAAAGGCAAATCCTACATGTTACATTGTGTTCTTTAAGTTTCTTAAACATGTTTATTATATATCAGTTGTATATATGTGACTCGTGCCAACAAAATGATTCGGAATGCGCCGGAAAGAAGACTCAAGATGACACCAGAGAGAACAACTCTACAAATTGACAGAGTCAAATTTCACAATGGCCAGACAATACTGAAATCAACAATCCGTTGGTGCACTTTGGGTCGTCTTCTCTGCGCATTCCGACTCATTTTGCTGGCACGGGTCACATATAGTTGAACGGTAAATTGATTTAACTTTACCAAAACGAGGACATCTACCTGTAAGTTCCGTTTGCTAACAGCAAATAGGTTTGACTACAACAAAGTGGGGACACTCTCCCCATGACTTTCGTTCATTGAAGCTATGCAGTGAATTGGTTTCGATTTTACCAAACTGGGGACAGTCTAAATATAACTTCCGTTTACCGTTATAGCTGAACAGTCAGTTGATTTTATTACATCAAACCGAGGACATTCGACCCATATATATTTGACATTTACCATAACTGAATGGCAAATTGGTTCAATTTCGCCAAACCGATGACATTTCACCCTCATATAAGCCGTGGTTACACTACATAGAAATCCCCGGGTTTTTTGCGGTCACACCTATGAATTGCCGGGCTTCAAGAAACCCGTGTCTGAAAAACACGGGTTTCTGGAACACGGCAATCTCGCCGTGCTTTTCGAAATCCCCGTCTCTCATTAGTTCTTTAGCACGGCTACAGATGGCGCAGCCATTAAGTGACGTCGTTTTCGCGCCTCCAACAATGTGGGCCAATAGAGAAATGACTGAAGAGTCAGTGCATGCAGCGCAACTATTTTTGCTACAATGTAGTGGTGTGACCTCTCGCCGGGCTTTTCGCACACACGGGTTTGACACGGGTCTGGAAAAACACGGGTATTTTTATGTAGTGTAACCACGGCTATAACCTCAACAATAGCTGAAAAGTAAATTTGTTTGTCTTCACCAATCCAGGGACACTCTGCCTATAGCTTCCGGTCATTGTCGCTGAACAGCAAATTGGTTTGATCTCACCAAACCGGGGACACTCTACCCATAATCTACGTTTGATAAAGCTCAACGGAAACGTGGATTCCTTTCACCAAACGGGGACAATCTACCCGTAACTGATGTACTAAGTTAAAGAGTAGTTTGATACTGACAAACCGAGGACACTCTACCCATAACGTACGTTTACTTTACTAGGCAATACCCGTTTTGGGGAACTGCTAAATTCATGCGAGACGCACGCATCACCACGTCATTTGCAGCGCTTGGGGCACGTAATAGCGAGGTTAAGATCTGGTACGACTCCCACTCCCGCTCCGACTCCAAGGTGCTAAAATTTGGGTTTTCAAGTCGGAGATAAATTAACCACCCAGACGGGTTCTATTCGTGAATGAGGTAAACACCATTGCTTTGGAAAACCCCGTTGCATTTGATGGCGTAGTTCCCCGCTGGAGTCAAGAGTCAAGACTCGGAACTTATCTGAACCTCCCTAATGACGTCATACCCGTTCGAGTGGCCTAATGACGTCATTCCGCCGCACATGACGTTGCCGACGTCACGGATGACGCGACGGCAATTTCGGTGACGTCATGACGTCAATAGGCCTGAACAGCATTGTTATTTTCGTTAATATCTTAATATTTCAAAAACTATAAGTGATATCAAAATTCGGGCTGCGTAAGGACACTTCCCAGGCCCGTCTGCATAAGCATATCAAGTTTGGCGGCGATCCGTTCATTAGTCTCGGAGAAAATCGCGAACAAACAAACAAACAAACACACAAACAAACTCTTGTCAAATTTTAGTAGGATTAGGTGAAAAATAAACTGTTTTGTTTGCGACGAACGGAGGACACTCATAAGCACCGATAAAGTAATGTTTGGGTTTATAGTCTGATATCAACAACGGTAGAGGTTCTCATCCGACTTTACACTTTAACCCCAGTCTATCCTGAAACCTTTCAGTAGAACTCAGATGAGCTGCTCATTTAGAGCTACAATCTCTGCATTCCTGTTACACCTGTACCGATTTATACACCTGGGTGGAGAGAGGCCAGTAAAGTCCAAGTGGGATTCCAACCCCGTAACATTTTTCATGAGGCCCGTGTGCTAGTCTGACATTACAATAGATTGACGGAATAAGCTGCGACTTGACAATGAGCGACACACAGAGAAACAGCGAGTCCGTTTGCCAGGGTGTTCCGAACAATGGGAATCACACAGAAACATAGCCACACTGAAAAAACGTTACACCTGGACTCTCTGACCGCTCGTCGGAGACCCGAACCACTATTCCATCCTGTCTCCTTACAAAAGTTACTGACGCCAACACCTCCCTCCATGACCTGCACACACAAATACGTCATTACCGAGACAAACATTGTGGTCAGAAAAATGAGACAGGTGATTCATGCTGGTGGTGTTTTTCCTTTGGTCTTATACCGCCTCGAGCAATCACTGTTATCACAGACGATGTACCCATGGATGAGCACATGTACTCGGAATATCATCATTGCTGTTTGTTGTGAGACTGTGTCTGTGTTTACTAATGTGGCCAAGAAAAGAATGAGGAACCGGAGGAACTAGTCCGTGACGTGGCGCTGACGAACAACCAACTCAGTTAAAACTATGACGTCGAAAGTCAAGCCAACGTTATTTACCATTTAATTTTGAAACTACACCCTATTTCTAGCCCTAATATACCTGAAGTAGTCCATTGAATTTCGAATTTTACACGTTTATCATCAAGTAAAGGACTGGCTCAATGTATCTTAATGTTTTTAAATGAAAATTCAAGCGGAAACATGTTGAATTTCATCGATAAAACTGACTATTTTAGCGTAAATAACAGACCGAAGAGCAATGCCATTGATTCTGAATGACGTATCGCACATAACGTCACGGACGATGCGCGACGTGACGTTTTCAACGTCGCAACGCATGCGTTTTTGTGTTAAAACTGAGTTGTTCCCCAGCGCCTCCTTTGGGCACGCCGACTCCCCATTGGTCGAGACGTGTGAACGATATTTTGGGGACATTTTGAGGCCACCTTTCGGAGAGAGACCGCCTAAATTCTGTGATATGGGCAATTTTTGTAGCAGAGTGATACATTTCGGTTTCAAAATTATCGATACGTTTGAAAAATGTGAACGTCTCTGATAAGGCACGTCTCCAAATTCTGTTAACGACTCGAGTGCCACCCAACGTCTCCTTTGCGAATGATTTCAAATCACAGCTAAACGCCTCTGTGTGGTTAAAGAACATATTTATTTTGTCAAAGAACATCTTTGTTTTCTAAAAGCGCGTCTCTGATTTTGTGATCTACGTCTCTGTTTTGTCTACGTCTACTTTTTGCGGATATAACCGCCCATACTTAACCTCACTGATAAACAGATCATATTGATCATATACGAACAGGCTGGTTTATACTGGTATATGAGTAAAAATATATTCCATGATCCCTTGACGACAAACATATTGAATCATTTTTATTTGTGTTGACGATCTCACGACCTTTTCGGTGACGTCTCGCTTTTGTTTGGCCCGTGAGAAAGGAAGGAATCTTTTATCACTGTCTAGACGGGGGCAGCATATGGCAATATATAAAGTGATGATACGGTGAAAATCATGTATGTCAGGTTACGACATTCAGCCAAGGGGTGATTACGGGTGAATGGATTGGCGTGGAGGCGTGGGTTCTTTGGTGATGGTCCTGTAGGTCAACAGTTCTGTGGATTACTCTAGACTCGGGTTGCAGCTGTCTCGAGCCATGGCATAGATTGGGGCGGAGGCGTGGGTTCTTTGGTGATGGTCTTTTAGGTCAACAGTTCTGAGGATTACTGTAGACCCGTTGTAAAGTTTTTCAGTGTTTCCGTGTGTCAATAGCCGTGTTTACACCTGAGGAAATTGCCGGACCTGACCCGGCTCTGACCCGCCTTTTTTGCGTTTACACCTATGAAAATCGGATCCGGATTAAAAATTGCCGGACTAATTTAGCCCGCTTTCGCTCGGCGGGTCTGATCCGGATTATACTTTAGCCCGGCAATTTCAAAGGTGTGGACAGAAAAATGCCGGGCTAAAACGTTTACTGAGCCCACCGACAGGTGTCGGTGTGCTAAAATTGAATGGGTGGTGTGTCTATAAATAGCATGGCCAGCGTTCAATATCGTAAGACGAATAATAGGTGTGGACAGAAAATTCGAACCCGGGCCTGGAAAAATTGCATAGGTGTAAACACGGCTAGTGTTCCCCCTATTGTTCTGGAAACACTGGCAGATAGATCGACACGTTTCTCTGTGTGTCCTCCATTGTCGAGTCGCGGCTTATTCCGTCAGACAATAGCAGGGGAACACTCGCAGATGTGGAACGCTCAAAAACGTTACACCGGGTTGCAGCTGTCTCGTGCCATTGCATAGATTGGCGCAGAGGCGTGGGTTCTTTGGTGATGGTCTTTTAGGTCAACAGTTCTGTGGATTACTCTAGACTCGGGTTGCAGCTGTCTCGAGCCATTGCATAGATTGGCGCAGAGGCGTGGGTTCTTTGGTGATGGTCTTTTAGATCAACAGTTCTGTGGATTACTCTAGACTCGGGTTGCAGCTGTCTCGAGCCATTGCATAGATTGACGTGGAGGCGTGGGTTCTTTGGTGATGGTCTTGCAGGGTTGGAGCTACCATTGTCTTCTTTTAGCCAAAGTAAAGAAAAGCCTATTGTTCAGTAGTGTGAACAATAGGGATTTTCTTTACTTTGGCTAAAAAAAGTAATGGTAGCTCCAACCCTGTCTTGTAGGTCAACAGTTCTGTGGATTACTCTAGACTCGGGTTGCAGCTGTCTCGAGCCATTGCAGCAATTTTACAAGGGAGTAAGAAATAAAAGTGGAAAATAAGACGTGGGAAATTTTAACATTTTGCGAGGATTTTTCAATATCTCAAATTGGGGGAACTTTTTTTCAAATTTTGAGAAATATCGCCGAAAAATCAGACAAAATGTCATGGCATTTTCAGAAAATTTCTCAAAATGGGGAAAAATTCTCTCCCATTTTGACTCGGTAGGCAACTGACCAGCATAGCAGACCTATGATTTCTGCGTTTTCCTTGGCTACCCTATTAAGGACCTTTCCATTTCATATAGCGAAGTCCACGTGTTATGAGCAATTGTCCACATGCTGCTGAGTTAAAATCACATACTATTGACAGGAACAGTTACATCGAACGAATTCACTTTCTCTTGGAAAGAGGAGAAACTTCAAAGGTGAAATCGATTTCGAATCGCAGGAGACAAAATCCAGCCAGGTCAATAAAACATGAACTCTAAGAGAAATTTGCCGGCAAATTCGCTAGATTCCATCCACCGTTTGAAACTCTTGCAACATAACTAAGGCAATTAATACAGGTACTAAGAAAGAATATACGATTTCTTGTCTTGGCATTGGTTTTTTTTCCACTTGGCGATTTCTACTAGAGCAAATAGTCTCAGCTGCTCCTTGCGGCGATCATGTAATCAGACAGAGGGATTCTTTTTCTCCAGAGTTTGGTTTTTGTGTCCTTCTTCAAATAGATCTAGTGGCGATTGGATTGCCTTTTCTATAACATCTTTTCAGCCGGAGAAGTCGTGATAACGGTTTTTTGAGGAGAAGATAAGAATTCAGCACTGTTACTCAGCAGAGTCTTTAGATAACACGCTTTTGGTACACCTATTTAGCAAGGTCGTTAGGTTATTAGGGAGGGGTAGAAATCAAACGATAAACGTTAACGTTAGGGTTAATAATGACAAGACTATTTTCGTACCGAAATTGAAATATAAAATCTGGTGAATGTGCAGTGTGAAAAATAACGTTGTTGTAAAGTTTACGTTCATTGTTTGATTTCTAAACCTCCCTAATTTCTGTTACGGTATGCGATCTTTTACCGGTATTTTGACTGCCTACATAGCTGGAGCCACCTAGCGGCAGCAATATGAACTACAAAAAACCCATTACAAAATGCACGTGGTACATCGGTCCATTCACCGACAACGTAGGCCTAGTTAGTCCCTCGGGTTTGAGAGTGGCGCGCACGGCGATGGTGGCGCCGGCTGTCGAGAAAAAGTTGAAATACCGGGCTCCTTTAAAGGGCCGCTAGAGACAGCTACATATACCAATAGGCATTTTGAAATGGTTGTTCTACCAAATCGAACTGTCATATACCTTGCAATAAAATACATTACATGACAATATTTGGGCCCAAACTCATTGTTCCTCAGTTGCTGGCGCCACCTTTGATGCAGTTGCTGTACTAATAGTAGCCTAATAGCAAGCTGCCTCTGGGAGTCCCATAAAGTGAGCTGAAACTGATGAATGAACTTGTGCACCAATGGACATATGCAAATGGACACCATTTATTCTTGAATTTCAAGATATACTGTCCATATTTATAAAATGCTAAATTTGTAAGTTGAACCTTTATTTTCCTTTATGGTCCTACTGGGTATCGGGTCAGGGTCAGGGATCCCATCGGTGACAGACCACGATGTTTCCACTACGCCTTTCTGGCAAACCATTTCGCTTTTTTTTTAACTAGGCTGTAGGCAACACCACAAAGTGGCTTGAACGTTAAAAAACATCTGACACCAAAACATGAGACGTACATGTAAACAACTTTATTTTTTAAAACCTATAACAGGATTTGTCAGCGCTTGGAAACTCGATTGGTAAACTCGAGAACCGTTACTGCGGCACCATAAACCATTTATATACCCTTCTTGACATGCTTGAGGTCTGATTCAGTATTGGGTGACGATTCCGTTGATAACCCTATAAGGTTCTTATCATTGGGACGAAGAGGGCGAGATGGATTGGTGCAAATACCATTTTGAATATCCCCACTTTACTCTTGGATATTTAAAATCGTTGACATTACGAATAAAAAAGTCCAAAAGAGTTTAGAAATAGAAACATAATTACATGTACAGGCATTGACTGATGTTTATCTACACTTGATATCTTGAATATTTCAAATACTACCGAACCAATTTTGATACGGTTTGTTGCATATGAAAGCAAAACTTGTTGGTCACATTTCGACATCAAAATTTTGGAAATTTCGAAATACCAAAATTATCTAATTGCTTGTCAGAAAAAAACTTGAAAATCGACACCTTTTATTTTGTGATTATATTTTTATTTTTATAGTAGTTCTGACAGAATGGAAGTGTCTAAGGATTTTGGTGCTAGTTTCATCAAAATCTGTCGAGTGGTTGCTGAGATATTTGAGATTATCAAAATTTTGATATTTTGAGATTATCATGATTTTTCACACAATTCTGGTGTCAGTAGATAGAGCTGACCTCAAATCATACAATTATGAAATTTTGGACGATTCGCATAAACTGGTTAGAATTTACGCATATTTTTCAAAATATCAACATTTTGATATAACGATATTTCTGCACAGTTAACCGCCAAAAGTTTCAAAATAAGGTAAACCTATGATCTGATGTTAGCTTTATCCAATGGAATGAAAATTTCTTGAAAAACGTGAAAATCTCAAAATATCAAAATTTTGATAATCTCAAATATCTCAGCAACCACTCGACCGATTTTGATGGAACTATCACCCAAATCCTTAGAAACTTCCATTCTGTCAGAACTACTATAAAAATGAAAATATAATTACAAAATAAAAGGTGTTGATTTTCCAGATTTTTTCTGATAAGCAATTACCTACAGTACGTTGCACAATTGACCTCCCTTCCGCGGCGCGCACCACCCGCGTACCACATGCAGCGTCATTCTCGTACCATCCTCGTATCTTCCTAGGATGTGGNCGACGTCAATGACGTCGTTTCGGTACACTCGCTCGCAGCGCCGACCTGGCGGGATAAACCGCAGGGCGGGTTCCTCATTGTGCAACGTACTGTACAACCAGAGGGGTGCAAAGTGCAGTGGGGCCCAGTGGCTCAGATAAGATGTGATGATGTATGAGTAATAGTGGAAAGGATCTATTCTACAACAAATTTGCTAATAGGGAGGTTTCGCAAATCTGACGAAACACGAAGTACGAAATACGAAATTGGACTTCACTTCCATGACGTAATATATTTCAGGAGATGGTTGGTACCGCAAATATCGCCTGCTGCAAGAGCGACTTTTAGCCTATGACGTTAGACCGATAGAGTTACGGTGTATATTAAACTTTGAAGTTTATCTTTCGTTTCCACTTCGTAGATACGAAGTGGAAATTTATAAATTCAAGACGCACCATATCTCTCTTGGTCTTACATAATATGCTAAAAGACGTTCGTGCTGCAGGCGATATTTGTCGTACCAATCATCTCCCGAAATACGTTACGTCATGGAAATGAAGTTGAATTTTGTATTTCATACTTCGTATTTCGTCAGATTTGCGAAACCTCACTATTATCTAGCTGACTATAGTGTCCCCTTTGAATATTCATTTACACTTTGTTTAGTTTCTGCATCTCTCCAGCTGCCGCCCCGGGCCCTGTTACCCAGATTACGATGCTAAGTGCACCAGAGTTCAGTTTACTCTAACGCTCAGCGGAATTTTTGTTCAAGAATCGCGATGGAGCGACACGTCCTTACGCATTCATCAGATAACTTCGCAATTGGATAAAGTGCGGAGTATTTGGGGTACACCGGTAGATGCCTGATGCTGCAGGTTTAAAAAGAAACGAAACAATATGTAACGAGCATTTTTAATTCCCATCTGCCGATAACAACTTTGCCAATGTTGCCTTTTCCTGTATTAGGATTTTTTCCGGGTGCATCAGTTCCTGTGGTATTTAAAATGCCGGATAATACCTCAGTCTCAGGCGCTAAGGGTGCAGCAAAGAATGAAATACTCCAGGCTCAGTGAATCAAAATGGTGGGATGGTTCCAACAAAAGACGGGAACTGGTCTTAAAAATCTGAGCTTCGTGTATTTCAGTAGACTTAACGTAAACTCCATAAAGTAGTAACGTAAATTTTATAAAATACATGTAGTAACGCATCAAAGGCATCTGAGTGTCAGTGGTTACACTACATAAATCCCCGTGCTTTCCCCGGGGATTTTGCGGTTACACCTATAAATCGCCGCGGTGTGAAAGGAATAGATGTCCCCTGGACTCGAAATCCGGTCTTATTGTTCAGCGAGGGGTTAGAATATATGGCTAGAGAGACCATGACCATTCGTTTACAACTTTACAATAGCGGGCTATTGTTTGGCGGATCTGCATTCCTAGGACGCTGATTCCTGTCACACCTCCCATAGACCCCTTGCGCTTATCAGCCCAGGGTGTCAACATTAACCTCGCCCTAGGGGGCCTAATGCATTTGTACAGTTGGCTCCTGTGCTTACCGTCGGCACAATGCACTAGGCCCAAGGTTTGTTTACACCTTCTGGCTGTAATGGCCGACTTGCGCAAGTGGTCTATTAAGCCAGCACCACACCAGGCGATATTGCAAGCGATCAGGGGTGGCCGCATAGAAACTCCGCTAGCGCTAGCGGAGCCCATCTGCCGATAGTGCTGTATATTTCCCCATGCATTTTAACACCGATAGGCTGTCGAAGAACTAGCGGAGTTTCTATGCGGCTACCCCTGATCGCCAGCGCTCAAAAAAGGCTGTTGACGCCAGGTGTGCGCTGGACAGAGATGTGTGGAATCCTCTCGCTAGGGGTGTTCGCCAAATGTCAAATGGGGACCCTAGCTCACTGCCTCAATAGGTGTCACTAGTGGTTAAAACTGTCGAAATGAAACTGACATCCCAGTCCTGATCAATTTCCAACACAAACGACGTCCATTGTATAGGACCTGGTTTCGGTGTGCTGCCCTCTATCGTAGCTAGGATCCCCATTACACCAAAGCCAATAGTGAGGTTTCGCAAGCGCCCGGTTTGGCCATACGACAACGTTTATCTATTGTTTGGGTACACCCACACAGTAGATAAACGTCGTCGCAGAGCCTAACCGGGCGCTTGCGAAACCTCACTATATCGCCTAGTGTGCGGTGATTAGCTAGAAGATCGGTGGCGAGTAGATCGCATTGTGCGGTGCTGGCTTTAGATTCCCCAGAGGCCTTGAAACTAGCTGATAGTGAGTACTTATAGCGCTGTTTTGACATTAGCATTGAGAAATGTCATTAGATGTCAGCATACGAACCTCCATGTAATGGCTTAATTTACCATATATTGTGTGTCTATTGAATTTGTCAACAAGGCTAGCTGTCTTACTTTCATCACGAGCAGCTTTACAGTTTGGCCTTTTACTAACCTCCTGGTAAATGTCAGAATGTCAGGTTATCCGACCTTTTAGTGATATCTGGGGATTATTGAAAGACTTTGGCTGCAACCAGATTTTTGCCATGGTATTAAAGCGTTGACACAATTGGAATAAAACGAGGACATATTTCGTATCTGGCATATCTGCATATTGCAGGCCTATTTGTTTAATATGATATGACGCCAGTCGCATGTTACTGAGTAGGCGTTGTGCCAAACAGTTTTCAAGTCATATCATAATTTTGCCTTCCAACAACTAGAGGCGGTAATTCCACTCAAGACTTGATGCAATCGCGGACTTTGAATGTGAAAAACACTATATAACCGAGGCCCCATCTGCATTCGGGGACGTACCAATTGAAAACCGTTTTCAAGTAATATCATAATTTTCCATTACAAGACAAGACAAGAGGCAGCAATTCTACTCAAGATTCGATGCAATCGCGGACTTGAGTGTGAAAGAACACTTTATAACTGAGGACCCTCCTGCAATTGGGGACGTCCCCAGTTGGAAACCATCAAATAGGATCATACTTAAGGCCAACAACGAGTCGATTAGGGACGACCATGACTTGTCTGTCCTAGTCCGATTAATTTGGGACACACAGACATATACATAAATGTGGACTTATGTCCCCGTTTGTGTTGTAGAGTGTCCTCACTTGACGCCATGTGTATGTGAGTGCGGGATGGTCAACTGAAGCATCTGCAAGATAGCTAATACTTTAGTCAAACATGCCCCCACTGACGAAAAGTTATACTACTGAGGTAACACCGTTGTTATGATGTTCCGTATTCAAATCTGTGATTTCCACACCCTATCGTGCATTAAAATACCCCTCACTTCCTCATTGTCAATTTCGCCCACGTTAAATACTAGACAGGTAGAAAAATTGCGATTACATATTTGTGTATGTCACCTTCACAATTAAACGGAATGAAGTGAGAGTGAAGAGGCCTGTGGGTGATACGCTCTGTCATTTTGCTACGGAACCCTAAGAGTTAGTCGGTAAAAACAAATATTGAGTCGACAACCGAGTGCCACATATAGCCTGTACACACAATACAGGGGGATTTGATGCAAGGCTATTTGAACACTCCCGTTATATTGGAAATGTGTTGCAGAGAAGAGTTTAAATAGCTTGGGAAGGAAGCAGTAGACTTGGTACACAGCAAACAGACCTGTTGCTCCACTGCA
>NMRB01000605.1:209494-226997 GCA_002633025.1 Notospermus geniculatus
TGCAATCACAGTCAATCACACTTTACCCAAAGGAATCGCCACCAACAAATGCACTCATTACTTATTCAACAAACAAATTACATAACGATGTTCGACTAACGAAAACTGACACTACTATTGTGGTAATGATGGTAATAGAAAAATCAATACTTCGTTACGCCAGACTACACATGTTAATTATATATCAAAAGGAGTGAGATTGACTTTCCTGCTTTTTTCATTTTCCATTGGGATAGCCAAAAAAGTGGCCAAAACATCTTTTCTAGTTTGAATGATTTCACAAAACGTGATATGTTATGAAAGTCATCAGTGGGGGCAGATGGGGATGTATTTTTTTGTAAAATCCTGCAAATAAAAAAAAAGTGAAAGCATACCTAACCAAAATTGCTTCTCTATCAAAGGCAAAGATGATTTTTTTTTTCATTTTTGCATTATTCGAAAGCTGAGAAACGTTTGTACACAGTGTCACCGATCACGTTTCTGTGGATTTTCGCACTTTAAATATTTTCATTTTCATTTCAAAACTTGCTGGAATCATTATCAGGTGCATACTTCTGCTCAGCCTAGTTTTTGAGAAATTCAAGAAAAGCAGACTGTCTGCGTACATGTACTTTTTTGCATTATTGAACCATATTTTGGTACGTCGTTTTGTAGGCTACATAATGCCGTGAGTCGCTAACTCGTTTGTTACTCCATGACAAGAAAATAATATTTAATATGTCGAGATGCGATGTGCCGTTTCAAACGCCCATGACAATAAAATGTCCTGTCGGCGTACGGTTAAAATGGCGACCATCATGACAATGCATCCATTGGTTGTTGTTAAAAGAAGTAAACCAACATGAATAGCATTCCTTCATAACCGTAAGAACGCATTCCTTCACAACCACCAGCTTTACAACGTGTTAACATTGTTAATGCCATACAAAACATAAAATGGCTTCCCCACAGCACTCGCGAGGAGATCAACAGGCGAAATATGGAAGAAAATTAATGCAATTTCTGTTGAACTTTTGGTGCTTTGTGCATCGAATGAGCCGTTTTTTCCCACCAGCACTGAATATTGCCAGCCGCTAATGACGCTGCAGACTACAGCAGATATTCTATGCGTAGCTTCCGTAATGAAATCGTCGCCTGGGGCGTTGCCTCTCCGCCTCTGTGTTGGAATCGTGCGTTTCGGATTAAAAAGACACTCGCATCATCTCCAAAGACATTCGGGTTAACCATCTGTAACAGGAAGAATGGTTCTCAGCAAAATTGCATCTCGTTTTGTCAAAGAAGACGTGAATTACGTGTTTTACTCCTCGCAGTGTCCTTCCATTAACAGATTTTGCCAGTTTCAAAAATGTTAATGTAGATTTTGGCAGGCATCGACGTCCATTACGAGATAGTTTTTATAAACCCGGTGTCAAAATGTTGTTGCGCTCACCTCGTGATGCGGTTATGGAGCGGAAAAACAGTTTGTGCGAACTCACAACCACGTAGTGGCCTTTTTCTTCAACTGACGCAGGCGGAGGAGGACAGCAGGCAGGACTTTTTGCGCGTCACCATAGTTGCAGTCTACTGTGGGAAAACACTGGGCTATGAAGAACACTAGAAAAGTCACATCGGTAAAGCCCCCGTCACATATCCACTCCGGGGCCCGTACGGCGAGTAAAAAAAGACAGATTCCCCCTATCCCCGGGGAATGAAAACCGTAGAAATGAAAATGAAAATGAACATGAAAATCGTAATGGACCCGTACTGTCTCTAATATCCACGGCAGCTGCTGGGTGGGGAAAATCGTACGAGGCCCGGTGGATATGTGACGGGGGGCCCGTCTCAAAATTGTTTTGATGCCAAAAAAGACAAAGTGACTTCGTCTGGGGGGGGGTCTCGATTTGCGGAAACCCACCACTCTTTTTACAGGAGAACGACCTTTTTTATGCAATGTTCAGAAAGGAACAAGGTTCTGGGTACAAGGGCCTACTATGGACTGTATGAGTCAGAGCTATAAACTTCCCACATGGATGAAGCCAATGTGAAGTGTCCACTTCATCTTTTCATGGGGGGGGGGGTCAGGGAAAAGATGAAGTCACTTCGTCTTTTTTGGCATCATTGTAATTTTGAGACGGCCCCTAATTTTATCTCTGCCTTACCTCTACATCGCCTTCACACATTGTAAGTTGTCTGGATTTGGCAGCCGATATCCATGCAGAATGACACATACTCTTCGACCATGGCCTTTTGACATGTTCGATCTACATGTAGGCTTCCCAACGCGTGTAAATGTCAAACCAGAGTTTTGATGCCTGCCCGAGACGACATCTCATTCCCTCTCCTCTTAATGACAAGAGATTCGTCGGAAAACTCGGATGCTTCGATAATGAGTGTCCGGGTGCCTGTTTGAAGAGGCTCTCGCTGTAATCGGCTCTATTTCCGCTTCGTAATGCCACACACCTTTTCTGACGAATGTGTCAACCTTGGCTCTAACACGCGTCACGTCTGGGTTCAAGGTTGGTCGTCTTTAGATCGTTGTGTTGTCGGTGAGGAGCGTGCTTGACCTCACGCGCCCAGTTGGTGCAGCCCAGGAGAACGGGACTCCGTATTGGCTACTGAAGACGGGACTTGGCCTCATTTTCTTTGTATGGTTGATGAAAACGGGATGAAGACCCGACTTGACCTCATTTTCTCTGCGTGGCTGGTGAAGACGTACATGTAACTTTGCCCCATTTTCTGTATGACTGACGAAGTCGGGACTTGACCTCATTTCCTCTCCATGACTGATGAAGACCAGCCTTGACCTCATTTTCTCTGATTGGCTGGTGAAAGTGGAACTTGATCTCATTTTCTGTGTATGCCTCGTGAAGACGTAACTTGACCTTATTTTCTCTGATTGGCTGATGAAAGTGGAACTTGACCTCATTTTCTGTGTATGCCTCATGAAACCACGAACTTGACCTTATTTTTGGCTGCTGAAGTCGGAACTTCACCTCATTTCCTCTCCATGACTGATGAAGACCAGACTTTTTCTGTATGGCTGATGAAGACGTAACTTGACCTCATTTTCTGTATGACTGATGAAGACGTAACTTGACCTCATTTTCTGTATGACTGATGAAGACGTAACTTGACCTCATTTTCTGTATAACTGATGAAGACGGGGTTTGACCTCATTTCCTCTCTATGACTGATGAAAGTGGAACTTGACCTCATTTTCTGTGTACGACTCATGAAGACACGAACTTGACCTCATTTTTCCGTATGGCTGATAAAGACGTGACCTCAACCACGCTCCAACTAGTTTTCCAAAGAATACACGTACATTGTATCAATAAAATTTGAAATACTCTAAAAATATCATTAGGCGGGAACTTAACTATCAATAGTTTCGATAAAGTATCGGTGTTTACATAAACTAGTGTTTATGAATATAGGTTTCTAATAATTATAGGTAGGTAAAAACCTTCGACGGATTTCCCTAGGCTGTTTGGTGACCTTTTCCCACAATGGTTTCAATGGCTAAAGGGGGAAAATTTCACTGAATGTTGTGGGATTAGGATGTGGTTCAGTTGTGTCTGTTTTTAGCTTCAGGCGAGACTTTTTTTATTAGTTGGTGCTCGGATCGGCCGCCATCAACAATTCAGAAGATGAAAAAGACGTGACCACAAAGTTATCCATAGTCACTACGGCCGTGGTCTACGTCAGTGACGTCAACCGTGACGTTCTGAGTCTGCTGACTAGTGGTGGCCCCTAGCGGCACCAAAAGTTTCCGATTGACAAACTACCGCATGAATGTGCGTTCGTCCGTGCGTACGTCCGTCGCATGGGACAGTAAGCCGTGGTGCCTTGTACCTTGTGTCTTTGCAAGTGCAAGTAAAAGACCCCATCCAAGTGAGGAACATGAGTAGCTTGTGATGGCCTCCTCCGTACTTAATGCTATAGCGCGGCCCTGACGGAAAAATCAAATACAACCGCATGAATGTGCATTAGAAGACACGCCGTTGTTAAACAGGTGACAATAGGTGATGAAGCACATCATTTTCTTGATTGCCGAATTTATGACACATAAAAATATAACGTGTCGTTACGGTAAAAACGTTAACGTTAACGACCAGATTAACGATATGTCCTATTCTACTTAAATGACAGTCTAGACACACAAATGTCTGAGTACCAGACCGTTGCCCCCATCCTACCGTGCAAACGAGAACATTATAGCCAATTAATGATTTCAGTTTATGGCTGTCTAAGTTACCAAATGGCAAAGCATATCCGCGACTTCACGCCGAAACCAATTTGTTGGACTCACTGAGCGTGTCCTTGCGTTTGAGACAGTAGAGAGGTTTAGAAAGGCAATTCATGTGGATACGTCTCCTTGTAGCTATTCAGAACGCACAGGGCATGCTCCGCACGCGCGCAATATTATTGCACAATATGAGGCTCAAAATGGGCAATATTATTGCCAATCTTTTTTCTACCGATCCTGCCAGAAGTACACGCCCCTATTTTGGGCTCCATATTGTGCAATAATATTGATCGTGTATGGGCGCTTTATCTTCAGAAATTGAATTCAAGGCATCAAGTTGACAGATTCATATACCCCACTACCGTAAAAAAAAGTTGAAGCTCCTGCCTATTACGTAAAGCCAAAATTCAGGCAGTGAGGGACATTTGTTGGCAACACGGGAAGTGTGTCCCTCAGTTACTTCAGCTGAAAGGGTAAATGTCGTCCTGGGTATATACAAAGATTACCCAGGATCTCTATCTTTACTAAAACAATACCCTGGGTGTACTTTCGTTAGCCGAACATCACCCAGCATCGTAGTATGACACCTGGATTCGAGGTTGTCTCGCCCGTGGTCATGTGACCGCCTGAAGAATGTCGTAAACAGCTACACTCAACAACTATCGCAGCGCGAGACCGCGAGATTCCACGGGATTTCTAAATATGACTCGTTCCTAGGCACAGATTATGGAAGCTGGGTGATGTTCGACTACCGAAACTACACCCAGGGTATTGTTTTAGTGAAGATTGAGATCCTGGGTAATCTTTGTATATACCCAGGACGACACACCCTTTCAGCGTTACTTCATCGTTTGCAGTTAAACCTTTATGTTTGATTCCTTTATGATAACATACATGTATTATACTATACATATGTATGTATTATACTGTACATCGTAAAGATGGCAACCAGGAAAGTGTATAGCCCAGGATAATCGACCCTGAAATCGATATTGGTAGCTATGACGTAAACTGCGGTCACTTCGGGTGTAAACATGTGTATGATTTACGTCCGTACATTTCACTGAATTAACCATATATTCATGCACAATAACCTGCAACACCAAACGTGTCAAGTGCTCACTACAAATCTCATGTTAAAATGTCAGTCACAAATATAACTATCACTATAAAATCATTCAGAAGAAAACCATAATTACTTGTCAGAAATTATACACGTATTCTTGATCTGTAAATAGCATCGATATTCTAGAGTTTGTCTGATCTGTATGTAATATAAATAAACTAATCGATGCATAACGTTTTTCTGAACAGTTCTACCATTATTACTGTACAATGTACGGTGCGTGTATACTTTTGCAAAAGAAACTAGGTCACCGGTGAATGACCTCAACTCGAGATGTACTGTACAATGTACGTGTATATACTTTTGCAAAAGAAACTAGGTCACAGGTGAATGCCCTCAACTCGAGATGTACAGAAGTCAACTTCCAGAATCTTGCGAATTTTCGACCCCAAGCGGGGTCTTCCTCAAGCTGGTGATCCACTGTTGCGATTTTGGCTTGAGACGGGGTTGCGATGCCTTGCGGTCACCTTATAAGGCAATCGGAAGTCCTTATAAGGTGATCGTAAGGGATCGCAACCAAGTCTCAAGCCCAAATCGCAACAGTGGATCACCCGCTTAAAGGCCCGTTTGCACAGAAGCGGTAGCGTGAGCGTTTTGACGCTTCGCCCATTGTTTGGAAGCAGAGCGGCGGAAAATAACAAATAAAAGATTTGACGCATCACGCAGCGTGAAACGCGTCTGTGGAAATGAGCCTTTAAGGCCCGTTTCCACTATAGCGGATTCTGCCGCGTCCTGCGGGGAGCGGCGCGGTTTTCACAGGCATTGGTATAATCAATACACCATTGTATTGCTAAACCACCGAAGGATTATCCAAAGACCTGTGAAAACCGCACCGCTCGCCGGAAACCGCCGCGGAATCCGCTATTAGTGGAAACGGACCTTTAGGCACTTTTCAGTTGCTGAAAAGTGCCTGAGGAAGACCCCTCTTGACTTCTTGATATTTATCATTTTGTGTGTCAATTTTTGTGCTTTCTCGTTCTTTGGATATAACTCGAGATGTACTGCACAATGTACGTGTATACTGTTGCAAAAGAAACTACACCTGAAGAAATTGCCGGGTCTGACCCTCCATTTTTGCGTTTACACCTGTGAAAATCGGATCCGGGTTAAAAATGCCGGACTAATTTAGTCCGCTTTCGCTCGGCGGGTCTGATCCGGGTTATACTTTAGCCCGGCAATTTCATAAGCCGTTTTTACACTACGCAGAATTTTCGCCTGGACGAACCGTGCCGTGCTCGACCCGGGCCAGGCCCGCCTCAGAAAGAGCATTTTACCCCATTTACACTGCACCATGATAACCGCGCCAATATCTGAATCGCCGGCTCTCCTTTCTGTGGAGGTAGGAAATCGCCGTCATTTTTAATATGGCTGCGCCCATGATCATTCACGGCAATGACGTATTGAGTTCAAGGCCGATAAATGAGCATGCGCACTTCACTAAAGGCGAGTCATTCAAGTGGGCCGAGCCCAGTAGCGTGTTTACACTGTCATGACTGTGCAGTTTTCCAGCGGAACCGTGCTCGACCCGGGTCGAACCCACCTCCTGTTGGGGGGTTCGGCCCGGATGAAAGTAGCGCCGTGCCGAGCCCAGTTGTGCCGTGCCAACCCATTTACATTATCACCTTTTTTGCCGTGCCGTGCTCGACCCGGGTCGAGCACGGTTGAAAACACGTAGTGTAAAAGGGGTCATTGGTGTGGACAGAAAAATGCCGGGCTAAAACGTTTACTGAGCCCATCGACAGGTGTCGGTCTGTTAAAATTGAATGGGTGGTGTGTCTATTAATAGCATGGCCAGCGTTCAATATCGTAAGACGAATAATAGGTGTGGACAGAAAATTCAATGGATCCGGGTTAAATTCGAACCCGGGCCTGGAAAAATTGCTTAGGTGTAAACACAGCTTATGTCACTGGTGAGGGGAGTGAATGATGGGTCTTAAAATAGCTTTCACATGTATTCTTGATGATTGGCAGGCATTAAGCCGGCCATACACGATCAATATTATTGCACAATATGGGCCCCAAAATAGGGGCATGTGCCACTGGGATGATGGGTGGAAGAAAGATTGGCAATAATATCGCCCATTTTGGTCCTCATATTGTGCAATAATATTGAACGTGTATGGGCGGCTTTAGGCCCCGCCAGTAGGCGGGATCTAAGAAGAGTAATGATATAAGGTGAATACATCTACATGCACATAATAAACCTGAGAGCGAACGATAGCATTTTCCGTACAACCAAGCACATTCAGATAAAGTACATGATCAAGGCCTACCTCGGAGGGCTACCGTACACTGTACGCTCAATACACTTTTTAATGAAATCGAGTTCAGTGTTTTATTTGCTTGCCACAAAATCGAAGCTAAGTAACTGTGTATATTGTTAATGGATGATAAACCATTGTTTTTGATCAGTTCCCCGGGAAAGACAGATTTCCGATAAAAGCGTCTGGGTATCAGAAAACAATATTTATTAGACCAGGTTCTACAAACTGGTACTTTAGTCTTTAGATGTGTTTCATGTACACCGGGGGCTGGGTTTTTTTACGGGGGGGGGGCATCTCGGGAGGGGCGACAAATCTGCACTTTTTATCATTTCTTGACTAAACTCTACATGAAAAAACATTGGTAGCCATAATTGGTAGCCATAACATTGGTAGCCCGTGTACCAAGCCCGTGTATCATTGACACGAAGGCACCCGTACAATAAATTAAAAAAACACGTTTTCTGGTGACGTGTAGGGGTGTTATCTACATCCTGTACACAGGGTGTACTAAAACACCAATGAAACATCCCAGAGTGGGTTGCCTACGTTTAGCACTATGGAATTACAAATGTACTAAGTTTCTTATGGCGTGTCGTCCGTCGTCGTTAACAGGGGTGGCACATTTTTAAACCACTTGGCTTAGAAACTTGAAACTTGGTGTACAGTTGCCCTATGGTAAAACCTATCTCGGTCTCTGGACCGAAACTTGGTGGTGCTAGTTTTACACTCTGGCCTGTAGGGGGCGCTTTGTGAAAACCTTCTTTTGGCCATATCTCCTGAACGCTGCTAGCTAGAATCATAAAATTTTTATGGTGGGTTCCTCTGATGAGACAACGTTACATAAATCCCGGGTTTTCGATTTGACCCTTTTTTCAAGGTCACAGAGGTCAAAGTTCAAAATCCCACTGTTTGGTGGCACATTTCGTGGCTACAGATAGGCAGCCTTTAAATGTATGGCAAATTTCGGTTAGATTGGACGTCAAATATGGCCGCCAGGCAGCCATCTTGAAAAATGGACTTTGACCCATGCCTCATACTGCTTTATCGTATCTGCACTAATATTTCACCATTCACCAGGATAGCCACACTTCCTTACTCTGTCACAGAGGTGAGCACAATGTCCCCGGACATTTCCATTTCAAATGTCATAATTTTATCAATATTCGAAAATCATTGAATCGTGATACAGTTCTTTATTGCCTTCAGAGTCTCTTAAGCACTTGACCCTGATTCCATGAACACCTACAAGTTCATGCAATAAACTGAAGAAGTTATTGAACCTGCAGCTGAAGTCTGTACGAATATTATACATTACATACATGTAGGCTTGACATTGATAATTCCTTGGTGACTTTATTACCAATTGTTTAAATAGCAGTCCTAAGTTAACATTAAAAACACCACCTGTAATAACAGAAAATATTTTAGATTGAAAAGCATCGTTTGAACTCAACAGATGCGTGGAACTGTTCTCTAAATAGATTGTGTGAAATGTTCCTGGTTCAATATATGATTGGGCGTGTGCAGGACGTAGAGACATTTATACTGACCTTTTAAAATCCACGTTTTCATTTTTTCATATCTTCATATAAATGTGTAGGAAGCTAGAAACACGCTATTATCCTTTGTCATAAAGCATCGCTTCTGTATTCATTGATAAAAGTGTGTAATGTGTGGACAGGTCATAATTATACATGGCTGTATCTACATATTCTTTTTACTTTGCAGGTCGGTTCAGCCATTTATCAGAATATCCTTAAAAGAATCATTCATAATGGGTCGTATGAATAAAGACAAGCAAATGCTTTTACTTCAGACTTGTACAGCATTGCCTAATGTATTTGTATTGCAGAATTCAAGTAAAAGCATTTACTAGTCTTTATTCANCACCCATCGGACATCCTCATTCAGGATCTTAATTGTTGATTGGTCGCTCAGTTCCTGCAGAGCATGATCTCTGAAGAACATCAAGGAGTGGGCAAAGACCTTCACTGCGGGGATCTCCTTCCCATTGCTGGCTGGTATCAAGGTCTTTTCATTCAAATCCTGAAGTATAGGAGTCAAAAAAATGTTGTCAGTCCAACATCTTTTGTTCCCCAAAGGCCTTGCTGTGGTAGCTGTCACTCTACGACAGCTTCCGCAGTTCTCCCTTTGCTATGGTAGTTTAGGCCTACATCTACCACACCCTTGTCATGGTAGTTCTCACTCTGTCACATGATCTCTTGCTATGGTAGTTCTCACGTCTCCCATTCCGTGCAGTGGTACTTCTCTGAAATCCTGGTAGTTGCCTACCACCGAGTCAAAGTAATTAACGATGAAAGTGTTAAAGACAACAGGAGAGGAAACGTGTGCCTTATCTTCACACAGCATTCAAGGATGTACCAGATATGACAGTCTTCATCATCAACCCAATTATTACGAGAATGCCAGGATCGTCTAATCTCACCTTCATCTGATCTTATCATGTCAGGATCACATTGATAGAATTCCATCTTTCGAAACCTACTTTTGAGCATAGTTTTGTATATCACTTTGTTAACCCTTATCCACATGGGTGTGCCCACTGTGGCCAATATCCGCTCAAGTGTGTATGCACCATCCCCTCCACGCACCTGGACAGGGGAAGCTCTGTCCATCAGTAGTTTTTAACTTACAGTGCAAATATCTGCAACTTGGTTCTAAGATAACTCCTACCGAGACAATTTGTTGGCCAACCAGTCTATTTGCACGAGTTGTCCGGGTACAAATTATTTGGGTATGAATTGTCCAGGTAGGATTGTCTGGTACAAATTGTCTGGGTAAGAGTTGTCTGGCAATGAATTGTCCTGGGCTGACCGCACAGAAAGTCTGATAGTTCTACCAGCGCCTATTGGCAGTTAGTTATATAACGCATTTTCCCAAAAACTAAAGTGCCGATAGGCACCGAAAGCACTATCGGACTTTCTGTGTGGTCGGTTCTGATTACCCTGCAGCATTTACAAGGCTCTACGTGCTCCACGTGCAAGTTATGGCCGAAAGCATGCCGAAAGGGAGGTCCCCACTGTCGAAGTGGTTGAACAGGTCTAAAGTCCCTTAGCTGAAAAAGGATTATGAAAAAGGTATAGGAAGAATTACTCACAGGATCATGGTGGAGCAGCATCTTGAACTTCTCAAAATAAAGCCACTTTTTGGCCTCTTGAGGGTCAAGGTCATGGAAATGATCTCGTGCCGTGAATCCAAACGAGTGGAACATTTCATCTGGCTTCAGGAGAAGCGTTGTCGGGGTCTTCTGGTTAATCACACCGGGGTCGCCACCTTCCCATTTCCGCATCATATGAATACTTGATGGATCTTTTGTAAAACTGAATGCGTATCCGCTGTACGTTGTACCGAAATCTATCGCCACGACAACGAAATGTCCATGTTGGCGCGCTGGATCAGAGCCTACGCCGGAATCAACAGAACTCTGACAGCTGGAGGCGATTGCACTGTCCAAGGTGTCAATGGCATGGTGTATCTCAAGACTGACATTTGACGAGTTTGGAGACGGTCGTCGTACCGTACTGGAAGGACTTAAAGATCCATTCGTCTTGATCGGCGACCTCGGTGATTTCGCAGTGAACAGAGCGGCTTCGGGTGAGGAGGACCACGTCGGGCTGTACTGGCTGTCATCAAGGCTTCTCACACCAGACACATCAACATGAAGACAATGGTCATCAAACGACACATCACTCTTCGGCCTCATCGGTTTCTTCTTTGGTGTACTCATCGTTTTCGGATCCAGCGTGTGGGACTTATGTCCAGGGCCGATTTTCTTTAAGCCTGTAAAAATGTCCTTTGATCCTGTGAAGAAATTCGAAACTCCAGAGCGTGGTCTCTGGGCCTTGCAAGGGACAATCTTCTCCTCTTTCACTTCCGATTTTTCTGGTGTACGCCGCAATTTTAAACCATCAAGAGATGCCTCTCTACCTAACTTTTCGAAATATCTGAAGGCGTCCTTCTTCTTTTCCTCTCTATCAATTGCGCTTTCCAGCTCGTCAACTGGCAGCGACCTCTTTCCCGCATCAGCTTCAACAGGTGTCTCAGTTGGATTTTGATCGATGGTAGTCACAACTGTCTCGGTACCGGTATCTTTATCCTCAGGAGTGTCCAGTTTTACAACCGTTTCAGTCCTTGTGCCACTCTCATCTCCGTCTTCGACAACGATATCTTCTGCACTTACAATCTTCTCAGGCTCATCGCATTCTGTACCACTGCCTGGAGTTGTCTCAGCTGTTTCTTCACTATTCTCATCAACACTGACGACTTTTTCAGTTTTTACACTTGTCTCAGCGTCACTTTCAGTCACTGTGTCCTCCGACGTTACTGTCTTGGCGTCTTCGTCGGTGTGTTTCGTCTCTGGTGCTTCGATCTCTTCCTCTGCATCGCCAGCAGTCCTTTCGTGCACTACACCGACCTGATCTGTTGGGAAAAGAAAAAGAGTAAAGGTTATGCTATCACAAACTTTCAGATCCATGTCACCCAAGCCAGTCCAAAGTTGCTGTACATGACCTTTACAGAATGCACAGCCAATTTGTTCAAGTCTAATTAACAGAAATTTTCTCATGATTGACTGGATTTTGTGGATAAATTGTTGAAAGAAACACAGAACATTCCCTTCAACTTGACTTGGAATGGACGCTACACATATTCTGAAGTCCAATTCATATCACGGTGGCATGAAAGCACAGAAGACTCATCTGATGCCATGCAATGCTGGTTTTGATCAACTCCACCTGAAACAATGCCACATAATTTCTCTGATACAAAACATTAATGGCAGGAGGGCAAGATAAGGCAACATGGTGCTGCGGTGTCCGCAACTCAAATTTCATCTGACACACACTCAGAAATGAGGAAGGGCGGTCAATTTTCCTGGAAAACAAGTGCAAAACGTTTGCCATCACAAGTCCACCCAAACCTGTTATTATTTTACGCCTTTTTCAATTCATTCTTTGGATGACACCACTGACTGGAAGACGAGAGAACCTCAGAGAAGGACAACCACAAAACAATTAAAGATGATACAGCAGTGAAAATGGAATGATGATGATCCTCTCCACAACTCTGCCTCCATCCATCCAAAACTACCCACATATAGAACCTGATACTCTGATAATGCCAAATTTCAGGCCTTGCCAATTCCTTGCCGTTGTGTGAGGGGGATTTCGCGATTGCTGCTTGCCATTCATTTGTTGATGACATTCGAATGAAAAAGTCAAGTGAAGATTTAGATTTAGTGACCGAATTATGGGAAAGGATCGAAATTTACGGACTCACCATGCTCATTGACTAGGACATCCATTTTCAAATCGAGACACCTCAGTTTTTGGACCTGTTACATCTGCCTCCAGAGATGAGAATGAGATGGAACATATGCTTAATATCAGACCTTCATTACATTTTTACTTGGCCCAGAAACAAAATATTTCTATCATAAATTAGTCAGCATTAATCAAAGATATTAGGTTAGGAAAATATCGACTTTTTTTTCTGACTGGATTGGGGATATCAGCATTTCTTATCCTTAGGGAAACTCCTCTGGCATGATGCTTAGATACAGATGCACTGGATGTTGGAATCATCTCAGAAAAGAAAGGACTGCACCTTGGGACTGCACCAGGACCAAACCTCTGATAAAAAACCCAAAACGGTAGGCAAAGTGCTGAGGTACTGATGCCTCAAGCAGCCTTCATTTGGTCCCTACAGCTTTACCCTCTGCTATCTGAGCCATAATCTGACACACATTTTGGATGCTCTTCTCATCGCAGATCATTTTGTGGGATATTTAATGGCCAGATGAAAAACTCTTCAGAACCATAAAGAAATACGGCAAGTCATCAGTCTGTGCAACAAGTGGTATTGTTTTCTCAACCTCCTAATGTAACCATTATATTATCACTGGCGAGTTTTGAATTCCAAATGTGATATGATTAACAACATCCGATAACACGCACGATTTTATATGGACATTAAGTACAAAATGTATATAAGTGCTAATTAGTTTACAGACTCTGTAGCTATGAATATGATTTATGATACAGTAATAGAAAGAAACCGAACCAAAACTGTTTGGGCGTGGAGCTTCTCCAAAGTGGGTACACCAGCACCTGTTATCTCTTGAGCTGTGATTGAGAAATTAGTCAGATTTTTTTTTCAACTGGAGAAAGGACACTTCACAGGCGCTGGTTTCGTGCATTATTATTTTTGACTCAAACTTATTGTCTTCTATAATTCTTTGGAGCTGAACCTATTGTCTTCTATTAACACCTTTGGAGCTGAACCTATTGTCTTCTATTAACACCTTGGAAGCCGAACCTATTGTCTTCTATTTTAACATTTTGGAGCTGAACCTATTGTCTTCTATTAACACTTTGGAGCTGAACCTATTGTCTTCTATTTTAACACTTTGGAGCTGAACCTATTGTCTACTATTAACATTTTGGAGCTGAACCTATTGTCTTCTCTTAACACTTTGGAGCCGAACCTATTCTCGTCATTGAACACTCTGGAGCTGAACCTATTGCCTCATCAAACATTCATCGTTGCCAGCAGCCAGCCTACAACTGTTGGATTTTGCCCAAAATAGAGTCTAACCTAATTAACATCAAATGGAAGCAAAACTCCCAATGGTACACCTATTGGCAAGTTTCCTACCAAGTCATTATGATAATAGCCATGTCAATTGTCACACAAGGGATTCCGTTCAACCATTTCAAGCTGGGTTGCCAGAACTATTACAGTTGTCATTTTAAGGATGAAACCATTAACCTTCACCATTTAAATACATGTACCATGCAGCAGCTCAGGGATTTACTGAGTTTCACCAAAGTGTCATTCACTGCTGTATGTTGACAGAAACGACTGCTGCCCTCTTCACATAAACTGAATAATCAGTTCACACAGAGACACATGCACCGAGACAGTCACCTTTCGAAAAGCATACTATCAATATTTTCATACCCTTATTCCAATGTTGTTTCAAGTTTTCGCAAATGTCGGCCAGCATCTCCACTCATCTGACAATCGACAGCCAAGCTATAATCAGAAACTTCAAGAACAGTTCCCATTTTCCTTTCATTCCTCCGGCAACATTTCACTTACTGGCGAAGTCCCAAGATGACCATCAACAAAATGTGTTACAAACTTTTTGACAGATTTTCACTACGACAGACTTGCTAATGCGACCACGTCATTTCCAGTTAATTCATCACGCGAGTTGTTCACTCATTGATACCGCATTACTCTGAATTCTTACTACATTTCTTATCATTTCTTTCATTATGACTACCGGGTACGGGTACTGAGAATGAAAGATGTAAGAGCTATAAACAGGAGTAATTAGTACTGCCTCCTGGAGTAGTAGTTTACAACTAAGGTGAAGAGCCACTCAGTGGTATTTATAGACTCGTCCTTGTATCAACTTGCTCAGCAATGTATGATTCAGTGGTCGATGATGAACCCAATGCCGGCAGCCCTTCAAAATATTGGCTCAAAAGGACCCCTCTTGCCATTTGGTCATTTGTTCAATTGACCCAGCTGAGGAAGTTCACTGATTTTCACAGGGGATAGGTCTCTTGTGCAGGTTCCTAAACCTACCACTTGCAGAATTTTGCCAGAATATACACAGGGCACAATGAGATTTCAACTCGGGCATGAAATAATTCATTTATACCAATAGCCTGAAGCATCTTTCACATTACATGCATCATCTAAATAGCGTCCTTGATTTCAAAATCAAAATAAGCTGTTTTAAATGCGCCCATTAATTCCCATGTGTGGACAATCTCATTTGCCCTGAAGACTACCACAGTGTTTGTCACATTAGTGGGCCTACCTTGGAAAGAGAAACAAATGTAGCCTTCATGATCATGAATTGGTGCTAAGAAAGTAATGATTTGCTCATCATTCTCATCTCCATTCAAGAAGGGAATAGGTTGGACCCTTTGCCCCTCACATACCACCACCGCAGTCCACTAGGACCTCATGGTGCTACTTTGCATTTCAAGGAAAGGCCTACTGTTAAAAAACAAACTACTGGTACAATGGGTGAGGTTTCCCATGGGAAAAGATAGATCAAGAACTTACAGTAATACACACCAGCATTCATGTCGTGATATCGGAAGTAAATCGAACTTCAAAGAATTCCAAACTGAGAAAATTATAGTTAAGAGAACACAACATTTAGAACTTCTTTGAAGGTATACAAAATCTTGCAATAAGATTATCTCAAGCAATTACATGAGTACATCTCCTTCACTGCCACTTGAACCCATCATTTTCCCTTTAAGAATCCGATAATTACACTGAAGAGGGTTGCACCGTTTTTGTTTTCTCAGCGGTCAGGCAGGTCAACATTCCAAACCCCTGATTGACAGCACAATTAAATTAGCATAATGGTTCAGGTTGCTACAAATTACTGTTATTTTGATGGAACTATTCTACTACAATACCGAACATGGAAAATCCAGTGGGCTCCCTCTCAAACCAAACCTCTGCTACATGGACCACATGTACCTTTTGTCCCTTATAATTCATGAGTTTTCCTCATGACCTGCAGTTACATATAGAGCTACATGGAAAATGGACCTTCAGTGTAGCAGGAGGAGAAAATCTGTGCTATCAAAGAGAGTTGCCCTTTCTATCACATAAAGAGCAGGGTGTGACCGGGGCTCAAACCCGCAACCTCAGAGCTGGCAGGTCCTGATGTTTCAACCATGCCATACACACATTCTTCAGAACGAAGGGCCTGCGTTTACTGATAACCAATATCTTTGACACAAAGTATGCAGAATTCAAAACCTCTTGACGATAACAGACGTAATTGGCAATCATTTCAATTGAATATAATGAAGAGGGTGAAGGTTCGGGCAGGAGACATTGTGTGCATGGAATTTGAAGATAAACAGAAAGACAAAAAATGAAGATTTTTATCTTCTGTATCCATATATGAGTGTGAAGCAAAAGTCACTGCTGATGGAGAGAATTTGTTTGGTTACAACTGTTGGTTAGTGGTAAGACTCTGGTAGAGAAGTGTTAGGAAGAAAAAGACAGAGATAGGGTGAAAACTTCTGATAGTGACACTGAAACTACTTCAACAGTATCTTTTGCACAAACTGAAAATGTCATCTGAACCAGTATCCCCAGGTTACGGAGTTAGGATGCTTAGCGTTGACGGTTAGGGTCAGTACTAGGTTTAGGATTAGGGGAGGGGTCAGTGACAAGGGTTCAGGGTTAGGGTTAAGGGCTAGGAATTAGTGTGTCGGATCAGGACTGGATGACATTCACCCATTCAGCGTATCTTTTTCTGTTCTCATTTCTTCGTGTCATCTTCTACCATAGAGAACTTGTAAATGTTGTCCTCTGGTTGGAAGTCCTGTGAAGAATTTTATGAGAACACCAAACAACTGAAAAAACAGTGTCTACTTACAGTATAGCCAGCAAACAGAATGAGGGTATTGCCTGAACTACATGTATGTATTCAAAGGCCTTTGAAATAAAACTGACATCACTTATTCCAAGAAACTTACAAAGATCTGAATCAAATCATGCAGAGAAACCAACCAGGGCAATCAAAAGTACCTCTGGTAAACCACATCAACAAAGCAGCTGAGCTTCCAAGAAAGTCTGAAACCACAACTCAGGTGACAAGAGGAATGTTAATGGTACAGTGGATGAGATTGAGAGGAAAAAAGCAAACAGGACATCCTCTCAAAGGACACAGCCACAGGACATCCTCCAAGGACAAAGCAACAAGACATCCTCTCAAAGGACACAGCCACAGGACATCCTCCAAGGACAAAGCAACAAGACGTCCTCTCGAAGGATACAGCCACAGGACATCCTCCAAGGACAAAGCAACAAGAC